>JAJPUD010018619.1:0-28343 GCA_023553655.1 Myrmecobius fasciatus | reverse complement strand
CTCTCTCTCTCTCTCTCTCTCTCTCTCTCTCTCTCTCTCTCTCTCTCGCTCTCTCTCTCTCTCTCTCTCCCCTCTCTGTCTCTCTCTCTCCCCTCTGTCTTTCTCTCTCCCCATCTCTCTGTCTGTGTGTTTCTCTGTCGGTCTGTCTCTATATCTCTCTGTCTGTGTGTGTGGGTGTCTCTGTCTCTCTGTTTCTGTATCTCTCTGTCTCTCTCACACACTCTCTCTTTCTATCTCTCTCTCCCCCTTTTCTCCCTAAGGCTTTTCAGATGTGCCCTGATGCCTACATAACTGCAAGCCCTCCCTCCTCTTTACCACCAGAGTGCCACCCTCACTCAACTCCAAAGAATTCAAGAGCCAAGACAACATGGATGCCCCAATAACAGACGATTTTCCTCAAGCCCTGCCCATCGAGCAACTCTGCTCCATTCACGTCAGCAACGAATATGTGGAACGGCCTGCCATCTCCTGCCAACAGACCCTCTCCAACCCTTCCCTCGCCCAGCAGGCTCACAAGTCCGATTGGTCCCTGTCTACCATTCCCTCGGATCTGCCTCGAAGCCTCAGCCAATGCCACCAGCTTCAGCTGTTGCCACAGCATTTGAGCCAACCCAGCCTCGCCAGCTCCATCTCCCACACCACCATCACCTCCGACCAAAGGCTTCTGACCAGCATCACTCCATCGCCCTCGGATCACTCCCTTATCTGTACCCAGCCTCAAGCGGGGGCTTTGAAAGTGGAAGAGTCGCAGAAAGGCGCAGCAGAGAAGCTGTCCCTCCATACCGGCGGGCACCTCTTCATCTGTGAAGAGTGCGGCCGTTGCAAGTGTATCCGCTGCACGGCCACCCGCACCCTGCCCTCCTGCTGGCTCTGCAAGCAGCGCTGCCTCTGCTCCCCGGAGAGCCTCCTCGACTACAGCACCTGCCTCTGCTGCGTCAAGGGCATCTTTTACCACTGTTCCACTGATGACGAAGACAACTGCGCCGATGAGCCGTGCTCCTGTGGGCCCGGCTCCTGCTGCGCCCGGTGGGCGGCCATGAGCCTCCTGTCTCTGGTCATGCCTTGCTTGTGCTTGTACCCTCCGGCCCGAGGATGCCTCAAGTTGTGCCAGCAAGGCTACGATGGCCTGCGGAGGCCAGGCTGCCGATGCAAGAGCCACACCAACACCGTCTGCAGGAAGATCTCTTCCAGCGGAGCCGCCTTCCCCAGGGCCACGGAGAAGCCAGTGTAAATGCCTTGCAGCCCCCCACCCCCACCCCCCAGCCCCTTCTCTCTCCCTCACCTTTCACTCCGTAGGAAGAAAAGGTGGGGGTCAGAGAAACCCACCAGCCGGGACTCAAGGGCTCGTCCCCATCAATCCTGCCATGCTGTGGGGCTGGCCAAGTGCATCTTGAGTCCAAGGCAGCTTATCCTTCCCTCATTGGCTCTCTGCATCCTCCCCCCCCCACTCCTCCCTTTGCCTTCCCACCCATCCCTCACTTCCCTCTCAACTTTTTCTGCCCCAAAGCAAAAAATAAATGAAAAAATCAGACGATCCAAAGACATGGGACTTGCACATTGAAGACAAATTGAGCCAGCTTCTGGCCATCTACCCATGGCCTCCTCAGCACTGTGTGGCAAATGGGAGGCTCCCTGACATGACCTTCTTCCACACCAGACTCATTTCCCCAGTGCCTTCGGGGGCTTTCTCCAAAGAGTAACATGGGGCCACACAGCAAGCATCCAGGGAGTACTTAATTTCATTTTTCTTTCTTCCCCCATCTTGATCCTTGCCCTTCTCCTTCCTTCTCTTCATCATCTCCACTCCACTCTCATTCCCAACTTGCCCCGTCATCTTCTTGTTTTCTCATCCTCTCCTTTCTCCCTTCTTTCTCCATCATCTCCTCTCTTCTCTTTCTTTTCCTGCCCCTCCCTCCTTCTCTCTCTATTCCCCCTTATCCCACTTCCCCTTTCCTATCTCTCATCTCTCTGTTCCTTTATTCCTTCACCTGCCCTCGCCTCATTCTTCATTCCTTCCCAATTCCCTAGTCCTCTCCTTCACTGCATTTCATCCCTCATCTCTTGCCTTTTCTTTTATCACTTTACTCTCCCTCGTTCCCTCTCTCCTACTTCATCCCTCTCATCCACACTTCCTTGCCCATCTCTCATCCCCTTTTAGTTTCCTCATCCCTCAATCTCCCCTGCTCCCTCATCTCCTCCTTTATCCAACCTGCTCCTTCATCCCATCTCTCTCTCTTTATCCTTTTCCCTCATTGACTTTTCCATCCCCTTCCTCGTCCCACATCTCCTTTGCCACCCGATCCAAGGCCGTCCCCCTTTCTCTCCCATCCCTTCCTCACCTCCCTGTTCCCTTCCCCACCTCTTCCTCCTGTGTGCTTCCTCCCCGCCTTTTTCTCTAGCACCTTCAGGAGTGGGGTTTTCCCAAATGCCTCCCCTCTGCTTTTATCCCCTTGCTGTGCTATTACCCAATCTTACAAAGAAGAAGAAGAAGAAGGTTTCATGTGATATATTAACCAATAAGCCTGCCTGAAACCCAGATGTGTGAGTGTGTGTGTGTGTGTGTATGCACTGCACCCACCATACCCACACATCTCAAGGCATATGGGATCAGGATCAAGTAATCCAGGCTTGGTCAGCTGGAGTCTTGTCCTTTTCCCCCCCAAACTGGATGGCCTTGGGCAGTAAAGGGTGGAACACATAGCCATTCCCTAGATATCAATAGCCCTAAAACCGCACGATTCACGTTCTGTGGATGTAATTATAAACCACCGAACTTAGGGCTGGAAAAGAATCGAAAGATCGTGCAACCCATTTGACAGATGATTAAACAGATCCCCAGGAAGGGGACGTAGCATGCCCAAGGCCACATGGGACAATTGTAATAGAGCTGGGATGAGGCCATGGGTCTCTGTTTTCCCAGATCGGTGCTCTTTCCTGGCACCACATCAGGTATCTTCTCACCTGATTCCCCCACTAGCAGGGGCAAAATATAGCCTCCACTCATCTACTGTTCAGGAACCAGGAAGAAGTGAGTCTAATGGCTGTTGGATACTTAGTCGCTTATGAAATGTTAAGGGTCACTCACGGGCAGCCCCATTGGCAGGGCTAAGGTTGCAGCTCCTTGGTATGATAGCTTAGGAGGAGCTAGCAGCACCATTTGCCCTTTTCAGTGACCAAAGGTGGCTCTTAGAAGATCGAAAAGAAGGATCCCGAAAGGAGACCTCACCATGTCATATCTCCTGTGGTTCCCCAAACTGATTTTGCCTCCCACCCGTGCCCTACGGCCTCCGCAGAGGCACCGGTCAACACACGGGGGAGCTCGGAACCAAATTCCAAGGAACAAGAAAAGTTGCAGCTTCAAAAGTCCCAGGTCCCGGGTATGTACCACAGGGTGTACCTCCCTCTTTCCTAAATTGAACTCAGAATATCCAGGCTCAACTTCCTTACTTTTGAGAGAGACTGCCTCTACCATTGTCCAATTGGTCAAAGTGGCACATTGTGGAAGGACTTCAGGGACAGGCTCCTAATGAGAGTTCCTGAGAGGAGAAATTCTCCAAGCCTGGAGCTTTCCCATCTTAGTGGATCTGAAGTTCACAAATGGGATTCTGAGGGGGAGGTCACCCACTCCAAAAAGAGGAGCTCCGACCTGGTTGGCTGCTTATGGGTTCCATCCATCCAGCTCATGTTCTCTCCAAAGTGGGCATGCGGGTGTGTGTTTCGGGTGGGGGGTGGCGCATTGTGTAGTGCCCAGGAAGAAGAAGACGAAGAAGAGGGGAAAATTCACACATCCTGCATGAATGTCAAAGACGGGAGATGACCCAAGAGCACTAAAGTTATCTGAACTGCAGGTCTTCTCGGGTCAGTCTTGGATCTTCTGGACCCGACAGGCATGTACTGCCCAGCAGCCCTGCCCAACTCACTTGCTTCTCTCTGTGGAGAATTGCTTCGATCTATTTTTGTATATAGAAACATACTGGTATGATGGTTAGAATGATTGCTTTAATAATATTAATGATATTACTGTGAATGGTGCCATATGCAAAGGTTTGCCTTCTTGGTACAGATATGAACCCAAACAAGTATCTATAGCCTTCTCCGTTGCTTTTTAATTCCTCCTTTGGAAGCCACTTGTTATTCTCCTGAGTGGGCTTCGGATTGACCCTCCACTAAAGGCTGTGACCAGCTCTCTGGACCCCAGGTGTTAAGGAGGAAAAGCTCCTCCGTTAGCTCCACCTTAAGTGTGCCTAGAGCTGAACCATATCGAGATTTGTGGATACTTGTGCATTGTGCCTAAAGCTAAAGCTATTCTATGGGTGTTTGCTTATTACTCCCAAATCCTGTGCTGACAGTAGCCTTTTCCCTTAACCCCCTTTGACATCCATGGGTCCTCCTCCTGTAATCTTCATTAAGGCCAGTTGTTCCCCCCCCCACCCCAGTCACCAGCAATGGGTCCCCCAACTCTGTCATATAACCAGAGAGCCCTTTCTCTTGGTGGACTTCAGAATGGTCCAACGCCAGCCTCCAGGAAGCTGAGAGGTTCCCAGAATTCCCAGTCTGCTGATAAGGCAAGGCTTCCAGGCTGACTGGACTTGAGCAGCATCGGGTTCACCATAGAAAGGTTCAGTGGGGATTCTTGTGTGTGTGTGTGTCTATATCCTTCCCATTATGTACAGACATGTATCCATATCCATATATATGTAGATATATGTGTGTATGTATATATACACACATGTATATTTAAAAACTAGACAACAAAATTTTAAATCCTTCAGGAAAGCTTGGTTTTCATGATGTTTCTACTTTGTGTCATGTATAGTATAAACAGCCACCTTTAATGAGTATTTCTTGATTCTATCTATGTATATATCCATCTATGTATGTGTGTGTATATATATATGTATATATATGTATATATACATATATATATTCTGTGTGTATATATACACATATATGCAATTAGGCCATTTTTTGACCTCTTACTCCTTGCTTTCTCCATGTTGGTCCCTCAATATGGTTCATGTCATTTGTGCTAAGGGCTTTCTTCAGGTTTTCCACACTAGCATAGATTTGGGAATCTGGAAGAAGCCTTGGTACAATGACAGAGCCATATGAATGACCCTCCCTTCGGCCAATGCAAATCTCCCTTCGCTCCAGACCCCCAGGGAAAAGAGGACATACTCTTATTTGGGCATAGATATACTCTCATCTGGAATTGAGCCCCAACTCTCAACCAATCTTTCATGATTCTCTGAGTTTTCTCGGATGTTAGCAGTGCCAGCTCATGCTACCCCTGCTCCCTCCCAAAGCGTGCCTGCCATTAGCAGCATAATCGCAGAGGATGGCAGAGGAAAACCTTACTTATATCATGGATGCTTCCTGTATTCTTTGTGGCGACGGTGTGGCAATTAGAGCCGATCACTCTGAAATCCTGGCGTAGAAAAATAGTTGTCTCTCTTAAATAGGAAACAGGAAAGGCCAGAGTGTCCTTTTCCCATTGCAATGATCCAAGATGCCCTAGATCAATGGAAAAGGAGGGATAACAGTGCAGACAAAGAAGGAAAGAGTCTGTTCAGGAGCGCCTGATGATGGTGGTTGATCCAGGTGGTAGTTAACCTGGCCAGCGCTCTTAAGGTGGACGTTGCTGGGGTCTAGCTAGCATGATCCCATGGAAGTGCCTGGCACCCTCTTGTTTTTGTTTAGTGTCTAACCTTTTCCATTCTTCCCCCTTAGATCCAACAGGGTATCCCTCTGTCCCTGAATCTGTGGATGTCCCTGAAAAGGTCTTAGCTGATGGTTGAAGTTTTGCCTGATGGAATAGGTAGGATTGAAATGATAACTTCATCACCTGGGCCCAGACTGAGTTCAAAGCCTGACCAGGGAAAGAGGAAGCCTGCAGAGCTTGGGAGAAGGCTTTGAGAGCACTGCAGAACCAGGATGAGTTATCACGTCAATCCTTCAGAAAGTTATCTTTCAGCTTGTCAGTGGAATTAGGTGAGGGCAGTTTGGAGACTTGCAAGTGTTCCCAACATCTTAAGCCTGTGTGATTCCAAGCTTTCCTTTACTCCATGCCCTTCGTTATAAATAAAGCAGAATGGCCAACAGGTGTGTGGAGCACAGACTACTACCCACTGAGGGCCTCTGAAGACTATTGGAACCGAAGCTCATTTAGTCCGAGTCCCTCCTTTTAGAGGATGGGAAGCTAAGGCCCCGGGTAGGTGGAGGACTTGCCTCATTTCCCATGATTTCAACCAACAAGGACTCCTTGAGACCCCTTATGTGCCCAACACTGTATAATGCCTATCAATCTAGACTGTGCTATCACTGTACTACCCTTTCCTGCTTTTTGCGGGAAAGAAATTGGTGACTCTGATTAACTGGTGCTAAACATACAAATGAAAATGAATTTGTTCTTGCAATCCAAGGACTAACCAAGTCTGAAAAGACCATTCTTCAGAGAAAACAAAAATAGTTATTACTTTGGCTAGCTTTTAGAAAAGTGTGTCTGCATGCACGTGCACGCGTGCACACATACACACACATTTATTAACTCACGCTTTTAGGCTACGTCCACATGCAATCAAAACAATTGGTCAATGAAGTCAAGCCAACGCTCAAATAGCCAAAACGATTTGGGTATCGTGAGGACCCAACAACTTGTTGATTACCTTGAGTTTTCCCATTTCACCTCATTGTCGTCCGTATTTCCATTCCCACTTCATCAAGTAAGAACCTGGTACATTTGTCATTTCACCTTGAGGAGGCACATTGATTTTGTGTCTGCATTAAGTTGAAGCATCTTGACAAAACCTCCAAACGTCAGCGGCCTGCACGTGTTGTCCATCTAATGTCAAATAGTAAATAATTGGCAGAATGATTTCATTCTTTGTCCAGAGAGGTTGACATGTGAAAGCAGAACCACTGAGGCTCTGGGAAATTTTTAAACCAAGGTTCCATTTTCTGGTGGTCTTTGTAGGAAGAAAGAGCAAAGAGGAATCCTAAAATCTATTCCATTTGAAGAATGAAGCCTAAACCAAATGATCCTCATTGACTCTCCATGGGTCAAGCAGACCATGTAGACTTTTCTCTTTTTCCAGTTTCTTTCAGGGTTAACTTCTAATATTGTAGAGACTTCCCCATGGGGACAGTTATTCCTTCGAGAGTGGTCAGAAAAATATCCTATGTCAATGTTGGGATTGGCGTGTTGCGATTTCTCTTGTGATAAAAATAGTATTGGACTGTCATAAGACCCAAGTTCCAGGCCCAGCTCTGCTCCCAACTGGCTATGTGAACATCATTTAACACCTCTCGATGACTTCATCTGATCTGTAATCTTTGGATAGCAATATCTGCCCTTCCTCATGGGGCTGTTATGAGGATGAACCGAGAGGGGTTGGGAAAGTGCTTTGAAAACTGTAGGCTTATAGAAAGAGGATTCTTCTGGTGTTTTGATGTTAATTCATGCAAGGTCAAAGGATGATTAAATTGGGGTCAGCTGGTTCATCCTCTGGCACGTTACAGAGAAAGAAATTGAGGCCCATGGAGGTCAAATGCCTTCCTGAGGTTCATACGAGTAGTGAGTGATCAAGATAGAATTCAAATCCAGCTCCTCAGTTTCCAAATTCAGTGCTCGCTCATTTCACTAAGGCCGATGTGACTTCCAAATGTCTGGTTGCAAAGTGAAAATCAGTCATTTCCCAGGATATTGTTGGACATTTTAAAGATCAACGGGAACCCCAATTATCCAGACTGATTGACCTTTGGAGTGGCTTTGCTTTAGTGATACCTAGAGAGGATGGAGATTGGAACTTGAAGGAGGGTTTTGGACTTCCTGAATGCCGAATCAAGTGCATTCGTTGCCCTGAGGAATGACTCCAGCCTTGGAGCCTAAAATGAGTGTGCACATGTGGACCCCAACCTCCATTCATTGACTAGAAAGAAAATAAAATTTGCAATTCATGCAGTATTCTGCATTGTCCATATCCTCCAGTTGTTCCTAAATGCTAAAGAACTGGGAAATGTTTGGAAACCCTCATTCTTGGCCAATGTATTCTGCAATTTCATTCTTACTCCTTTGGGATTTCGGGATTTTCTTGAATGGCCCACTCCCTTTCTCCCCCTCCCCAAGCATTCAGAGGGTTGCCATCATTTCCTTGGTACAAATGGCGTTCTAAAAAGTGTATACGATGGTCTTTAATTCTTGGTCTTGTTTTAAGGTATGATGTGTATTTGTAGTCTCACTCGTTTTGTCAATGCTCTTTACCATTCATATACATTTATTTTCAAAGTTCATTGTAAAGAAAAAAAAATCTTTATTTTCAAAAGCACCATTTTGTGCAATCTCTTTGCAATGCTAAAAAAATGTCTGAATTAAATAATCCTATAGGTGGTGTGACACAACACTAACAACAGCTATTCAATAAAGTTTATATATATATATATGCATACTATACATATGCATAATATATATGTATATATATGTATACCACCACAATGTCTACTATTCTCATTTATGGCAGGGGAATCAGCGTTTGGTGTCTTCAGGTGAATTCTAATTGGCTAGAGTCAGTTGCTTCCAACACGATATTTCCTTCCAGGTACTAGGCTAAGAGGTCACAGCATCCCCGGGCTGTCATTTGGGAATCTCCACTCTCCTTGAAAAAGAAGTTGAAGAAGCTCCCCAGTAATAGTTCAGGTGCTGAGGCAGAAGAATATGGAATGAAAGGTGCTCCTCCCGTGGACAGAATTAGGCCTCATGAGTAGAAAAGCCAAGAATATGGGTGAAGATTGAAGAATCAAAAGAACTTATTCACGATCAGGTAGAACAGGCTACCTTGTGAGATGCCGAGCTCTCTTTCCAGACACAACTCGGGGCAATATCTCCTATTAGGGAAGTTGCCCGTGGGTTTCTTTTATGGGTAGAAGGTTGAATGAGATGACCTTTAGGGTTCTTCTCATCTGAAAGAACTTGAGATAGTATTCCATTCTACCTAGCAACAAAGATCCCATAGCATATGATCCAAGACCCTGGGAGAATGAAAATTGACTCTTGTAGATTCTTACTATGACCCTCTTCCAGTGACTTCCATGAAGACATGAGTCTTCTGAGACATGCACTTATCTGGGTGTGCCCCGTGGATATTTGTCCTGGAGAAAGGAGTGTCAGAACTTGGACAAGACTTGGAAGAGCAAGGGGCAAATGGGAGGGGGAAGAACCAATCAAAAAACATGGACTGGACTATGAAGTGCCTCTTGAAAATGGAAAGGAAAAATAGAAAGGTTCTAGTTTAATAGTAATTTAATAAAGAGGGGAAGGGGATAGGAGGAAAAGAGGGGCATTTTGGGAAACAAATCTGAAAAATAAAATCCAGCCTAATAATGCTGGCTGAGCTTTCTCAGATTCCTGGGAAGCAGCATTCTGACACCCTCATTGCATGTGCTCCTGACAGTCAAGAAACCATTTGCTTTCTTCAGGGGAGTTGGAAATGAAGTAGATGACTTCGAAGAGTTGGATTAGTAGGGTTTTTTGTTTGCTTTTTTCCCCACTTCAAAGTAGTCTAGAAGGGAACTACCTGAGAGTCACCTATAGTCCCCAATATTCCTGAGGATGCCCCGAATGAGATTCAAATGGAATTTGGGAATGGATTTAAGAATAAATAAAAATAGGAGCATCTAGATGGCAAAATAGATAGACTACCAGCCCCGGAGTCAGGAGCATCTGAGTTCAAATCCAGCCTCAGACACTTAACACTTGATAGCTGTGTGACCCTGGGCAAGTCACTTAACTCCAATTGCCACATACACATACACACACACACACAAAGAAAAAATAAATTTTTAAAAATAAATAAAAATACAAGATGACATTCCATTTTAAAACTAATTCAATATGTGGTGGCAGGAATTCTTATGCATGGATTAGTGACTGTTGCTGTCTGAGTTTTAGCACCACTGGTCCAGATCTCCCACATTCTCTAAGCCTGAAGGATGCTACAGAGAATAGAAAGCATAAGACAACAAATTTCAGAGGAGACAATATTCAAGAGGAGTAAATATGCCAGAGAGAGGTAATAAATAAAATGAACTAGCCAGGGATAGAAATGCAACCTTACAGACATCATTTAGGCTTGCTGTGATGGCAATATGGTTAACAGTTGACATAGAAATGAACAGAACCTTGAAGGGAAATGACTATAGATATTAGGAGAATCTTTGGTGGAGGAGGAAGGAGGGAAATAAGCATTTATTAAGCATGACAAATGTTGGATTTGGGTATCTAGGTAGCAAAGTAGGGAGTCCCAGGCTGAGATCTTGACTCCAGGGCTAGTGTTCTAACCAATTTGTGTGTTACCAGGGAAAGGCAAGCATAGGCTATATATGGGAAGAGTCAGTTTCAAAGAGCCCAACTAATGAATAAGTAGGATTTCCACAGCCAGAAACACTAGGAAGTCAGTCTAAAAAGTCTAGGGTGCTCGAAAAAAAATTGGGACATCTTCATAAACAGTTTCAATGAAATAAAGTTGAGGTGGGGTTGAGAATGAGAAACAGAACGACTGTTTCAAAGGACCATGATTCAATGGGAACTGCCCTCACCAAAATTCCCAAAGATCTTTCAATGGCCAGATCCTAAGTCCTTTATTCCATGTGCATTCTTTTTTTTTTTTATCTCTTTAGAGCCTTGGCACTGATGACCACTTTGTCTTCTTGGATAATCTTTCTTACAATTAGCAAAGTGTATGACAATTCCTTAGTCTACTTGGCTGAAGCTTCATCTAGGTCACACCAAAAAAAACTGTGTATTTCCTAAGGCTCAGTCCTGACTCCTCTTCTTTCCTCTTTATGTACTCCCTTTCCATATTTTATCAGCTCCCAGAGACTCGGTTATCATCATTATGCTGCTGAGTCCCAGGTTTATGCCTCTAGCCCTAGTCTCTCTCCTGAACTCCAGTCCCACATCATTCTGATGTCATCCTCATTTCCTCATTTTCATTCACCTGCACACTTGCCCAGTTAGTTGTCAAATCTGGTCACTTCTTTCTCTCTAATGTCTTCTTAGCTTTTTCACCTCTCCACACATGTCACAGTCCAGTCCTATTTTATCACAGAAGGTACTCTGTTTTCCCATCACTGCATTTTTATACTGGTTGTGCCCTATGCCTGAGATGAGCTCCTTTAATGTCTGCCTCTTAGTTTCTCTGACTTCTTTCCAGACTCAGCTCAAATTACAATTTCCACAGGAGGCCTTTCACTATTCCTGTCAGCTTCCATTGCCTTCTCTTTTAAGGCTCCCCTTCATCTGGTCCATATTTATCTTCTATACACCAATGTCATCCCTGTTCTCTCCCATAATAGAATGGGAGTTCTCAAAGGGCTGGAATTGATTTTGCCTTTCTTTGTATCCCAGTGATTAACACATAGGGAAGCTTTTATAAATGCTGTTGACTGATTAACAAGTTCATGTCAACTTGGAAAGAGATTTCTAGGAGAGCGTCCCAAGGATCTGTCCTTGATCCCGTGTTGTTCATCAGTTTTTTTACTTGGATGAGGACACAATGTAATTTTTTTGAAACTGGATCTTCCTATCCCAACCAGGCTAGAAGTACAACAGTCACTCATTGGTCCAATTTCACCACTTATCGGTACAGAAATTTCATTTCCAGCCTGAACTGCTTTGCTCCTCCTTGGGTGACCTGATAGCCTCTGCTTCAAGGAGACCATCATATTCATGCAGGGCTCAGTGAGGACCTCTAGCTCAGAACTCCTGTAATCAAGCAATCTACCTGCTTCAGCCTCCCTGTAGTGAGGATTACAGGTATGTCTCACCAGTCCTGGCTGTGGTGCCATTTTTGTCACATTTGTGACAAATACACTATTGGAATGGCATACACTGGATGATAAAATAAAGAGCCAGTAGTTTAAAAAAGAAGATACTGTGAGGCTAAAACAATGAATGAATTAATAAGTTTAGATCTAACAAGGAGAAATATAAGGTACAATACTTTAAGAAATTAATTCAGGCTATTCACTGGAAGGTCAAATACTGAAGCTAAAATTTAAATACTTTGGCCATATAAAGAGAAGATGGGACTCACTGGAAAAGACCATGATGTTGAGAAAGATTGAAGGCAAATGGAGAAGGGGATGGCAGAGGATGACATTAATAGTGTCATGGAAGCAATGAGCATGAACTTGGACAGACTGATAATGGAGGATACAAGAGCCTGGCGTGCTGTGGTCCATGGAGTCACAAAAGATCACACACAACTGAACAACTGAATAACAAAATTAGAGGATTGGACTTAATGACCTCTAAGATCAAACTCTAAACATTCAAATTCTTGGAATTAGTGGAAGAGGAAGTCCATAGGTAAACTGAAAGGGTACTAGTCACTGAGAATGATGTGTTCAAACTTTGGCAAGTAGACCAAGATCAGACTTATTTTAGAAGTATTGAAATTATAAGTCTTAGCCAGGGTTCTAAAGCTTTAGGGATTTTTACATCTCTATTGAGAATAATCTGGGCTCCAAATCACTATTAATCAGAGAAATGCAAATTAAGACAACTCTGAGATACCACTACACACCTGTCAGATTGGCTAAGATGACAGGAAAAGATAATGATGAATGTTGGCAGGGATGTGGGAAAACTGGGACACTGATACATTGTTGGTAGAACTGGGAATGGATCCAACCATTCTGGAGAGCAATTTGGAACCATGCTCAAAAAGTTATCAAACTGTGCATACCCTTTGACCCAGCAGTGTCTCTACTGGGCCTGTATCCCAAAGAGATCTTAAAGGAAGGAAAGGGACCCACATGTGTAAAAATGTTTGTGGCAGCCCTTTTTGTAGTGGCTAGAAACTGGAAATTGAATGGATGCCCACCAATTGGGGAATGGCTGAATAAATTATGGTATATGAATGTTATATATGAATGTTATAGAATATTTTTGTTCTGTGAGAAATGACCAGCAGGATGATTTCAGAGAGGCCTGGAGAGACTTACATGAACTGATGCTGAGCGAAATGAGCAGAACCAGGAGATCATTGTACACAACATCAATATTATACAATGATCAATTCTGATGGACATGAGATAATTGATGCCAGTTCCAATGATCTTGTGATGAAGAATGCAATCTACACCCAGAGAGAGGACTGTAGGAACTGAATGTGGATCACAACATAGCATTTTCACTCTTTCTGCTACTGTTTGCTTGCATTTTGTTTTCTTTCTCAGTTTTTTCTTTCTTGATTAGATTTTTCTTGTACAGCAAGATAACTGTATAACTATGTATACATATATTGGATTTAACATATATTGTAACATATTTAACAGGTATTGGACTATCTGCCATCTAGGGGAGAGGGTGGGGGGAAGGAAGGCAAAATTTGGAACAGAAGGTTTTGCAAGGGTCAATGTTGAAAAATTACCCATGCATATGTTTTGTAAATAAAAAGCTTTAATAATTTAAAAAAAAACTAAAAGAGAATAATCTGGGATGTAAATGCCCCTACTTTTCTTTTTTGAATGATTTTGAACAAAGTATTTCAGATCAAAACGTTGATTTTCCTCTGCAAATCTCCTTCGGAAGTGGTTTGTTGTACTGTTAGGAGTGATTTTTATCATATGAGGCCCCAGTGAACGAGTCTTTTTATAATGGAAGTCAATTGGAAAATAAGATTCACTAAACAGACACTTGCTTTAACCACAAATGGATGAACCAGCCTAATCTATTAAGAAAGAGCAACATGTAAATACTTTGCCAATTTTGCATCCCACTGGGCTAAATTTGTTACTTATACAAGACATTTTACTGGAAGCCAACAGTGAAAAGTCCAAGTCCAAATATTAATACAGCATAATAACTAGCTAGAGATAAAATTTCAGACCCTGACAAAAACAGTACTTCAATTTCTTTGCCAGCAGTGGGCATTATTGGAGAGGCAGTATGGGGCCCAGTGGATAGAAATCTGCCCCTGGACTGGGAAGGTCCAGAAGCTGACTCCCATTGGCAAGTTACCTAACTCCTCAGGCTTCTGTGTAATCCTCTAACACTGCATCAGTTGCCAAGAAGGTGCTGACCCAAGTTGGTGGAGGGAGTTTCCTCATTTGGGAACTCCTTATACCAAAGAAGTCACAAATTCAGTTCTTGATAATCCTGGAAATTAAGGTGTGGGGGGACAGTGAACCCAAATTAAAATCAGAAACTCTCAAATTAAGAAAAGCTAAAAAGGGTTTATTAGGATCTCATGAGAAAGGGCAACTCCCAGTAGATAAGGTGTTGTCTGTAAAGGAGTGCAAAGCCCAAATTGCAAAACACAAGATTAAATAGACCTTGAACATAGTAGTCTTACACACACACTTACACACACACACACACACACACACACAAACACACACACAGCCTTTTCTCTCATTGTCTGGGGCAGTCCAGGCTTACATTCTAAACGATGAAGTCTCTCCCAGAAACAAAAGGATATTACTAAATAAGAACTCTTAAATTTTCCCTAGAGAACTGCAATACAATCAGATATTCTTGGATAAGAGAATTGTTACCTGAATTCACAAAGCCATCACTGCCTTTAAAAAAAGTACTTAAATGCCAATTAAGGGGTGGTGGGAAACAGGAGGGGAAATGTTCAGCTAAGACAATTGAACACCTGCAGCTTTTTAGCTATAGCTCAACTTGTTATTGCAAAGTCTCAATTAGGGCATAGGTCAAAGTCACATCCTTATGAGAGGTCTTCATTTAGTTTATCCTATACAAAAAGAAATAGTACTTTGGACAATCTGGTTCCAGGACCAGGACTCTGTAGTTACCTGCTTGGAATGGTTTGACCTGCTCAAAAATTTCTTCTATTCCCAGTCCTTAAGTTCCCATTTTACACACACACACACACACACACACACACACACACACACAGGTACACACACACATACATGCATGGGCATTTTCTCCTGAAGGAAGCCATTTAAATGCAGTTATGAAATGGGAGGGGAGGGAGAAAGGAGGACCCTTTTCATGTGCATACAACTCAAAAATGAAGGCTGTTTGATTTCCTCAGCAGGGGTGGCTAATGGGGGGCCCTTCACTGAGCTGCAGCCTCTCTATTTTCTCAGTAGATTTTGGAGTTGCTGTGGCACATTATAATGAAGTAATTTAGCTAATTGTCATCTTGGAAGACACTGAGAGCTTAGCTCTGTATTTATAATGCAGATAAGTTTCAAGGATGGGAATGAAGAAGGAGGAGTGGGCAGAGCATAATGATGAAATGCTCTACTCAATCTAATCAATTGGGGGATCCACATGAGGACATTGAGCCAAATCCAGCAAGAGGATCTGATGCAGGGGGGATTGAAGAAGGAAGGGCTAACAAAAAGGAGGGAGACAGCCTGCAATAAGAAATATACTCTCCAGCTCTTGGGAAGTTCTGGATGATAGTCATCTTCCTTGATGGTTGTCTGCTGATCTTAGAGGACAGGGGGAAAGATGGATTGGTTTATTAAGTATTATTAGGTTTCTTATATCAAAAGTAACAAGCAGATTCACTTTCAAATCCCTTAAACATTTATTTACTCTCTTCAGATCTAGGTACATACACATATTTATTTATTTTATTTTATTTTTTGCTTTTTGCTGAGGCAATTGGGGTTAAGTGACTTGCCCAGGGTCACACAGCTAGGAAGTATCTTGAGACCAGATTTGAACTCAGGTCCTCCTGACTTCAGGGCTGGTACTCTATCCATTGCTCCACCTAGCTGCCCCCACATACACATATTTATAGACATAAAATGCATTCTTATTGTCATCATGATCCAGATTTATAATTTTATCAGTAGAAAAGTCCTGGTATAAAAATTCACTCCACTAATTCTGGAGAAGGTGAGATTTTAGTTGGGACTTAGAGGAAGCCAGAGAGATCAGTAGTTGGAAAGGAGGAAAAAGAGCATTGCAAGCATTTTGTGTTTGGTCCTGGAGGCAACAGGGAGCCACTGGAGCTTTTTGAGTGGTTATAGGTGTAGGTATTAGTACAAGTGCAGGTAGAGGTAGAGATAGAGGTGTAACTAATATGTATAGTTGTAGGTCGAGATGTAATTTTTTTTTTTTTGCTTTTTTGCTGAGGCAATTGGGGTTAAGTGACTTGCCCAGGGTCACACAGCTAGGGAATGTTAAGTGTCTGAGACCAGATTTGAACTCAGGTCTTCCTGACTTCAGGGCTGGTGCTCTATCCACTGCGCCACCTAGCTGCCCCGGTCGAGATGTAATTTTGATGCTTTGTGACCCTGGGCAAGTCACTTAACCTCAATTGCCTCAGGAAAAAAAAAAGAGATGTAATTTTGATGTAGATGTAGGTATTTGCATATATAGGTATATAGGTAAGTATTCATGTAAGCATACAATTCTAACTATATAATCCACAGACCTTGAGCAAAGCAATTGTTCCATAATGCAAATTTGCCTCTACAGACCCATTTACTTAGCCTTAGTATATAAGCATACTTATATATATATATATATATATGAATATATATACTCACATACTTAGCTTATAAGTATACTTACATATATACTTAAATATTTAGTATATATTTATATACTTGTGTAAGTATATATGTATAATATATATTATATATATATATAAGAATACTTATATACTATGTATATATATATATATATACTTATATACTTAATATAATAAAGCATACACAAAATAGTACCTTTACACAAGTCATAAAATGTACTAAAATGCAGACATTAACTACTGTACTATGGTAATAAACAGAATTATAAAACAAAAGCTAATGTTAATGATGAAGCATACCCAATACTGTATGGTAAAGTTAACACAGGGGCACAGTATGTTGCCCTTCCCCCACCCATTATGCTTAACCTTTATTACTGGGGCTTGGTTTTCACCCTCTCTCCCTCTCCTCTCCCTAAAATGGTAAACAAGTTGCTCTAGCTTCTATAGCTCATCATATATTTCTGCAGTTGATTTTTTTTTTGCTTTTTGCTGAGGCAATTGGGGTTAAGTGACTTGCCCAGGGTCACACAGCTAGGGCATATTAAGTGTCTGAGATCAGATTTGAACTCAGGTCCTCCTGACTTCAGGGCTGGTGCTCTATCCACTATAGCTCCACCTAGCTGCCCCACTGCAGTTGATTTTTTAACCAAAGTCAACTTCTTTGCTTCCTCCTAGTATTCTAGTTTGCCGACTATGATCTACTGCAGTGGTTTTCCCTCCATATTTGGTGTCACTGGACATGAGCGTGCTATCTCTGTCTTAATTTAAGGACACCCAGGTATTGAATCAAGGCGAATTCAAATCCATGTCCATTGATTTGAGGTCCAGTGCACCCACTGCATTGGAGAACCCCACTGTACCAACTATACCTCGAGCCTCATCTCACACAAGTTATTATAAGACCTTGATGGAGAGGCCTGAGCCTTGGGATTCTGATTGCATCAGGATCTTGAGTCAGAAGATGATTTCATCTTTTAGCAATTGGTGGATGTTGATAAGTTGGCCAACTTGGTGTCTTGAAATTAGTGTGAGATCTCAAATTGGCCTGCTCCAAGGACTTAATTAAATGTTGGCCAGATATAGTCAGAGATTGACTACTTAATAAATTGGCATCCAAATGGAACAAATGGAATCTAACACTCTGAACAGTTTACTGGAAAGGATCTGGGCATTCTACCAAGAGATTCCAGGGCACCTCTGCTAAGGAGGGGGTTACCCTGACTCACTGTTACTATCTGTCCCCTTTCCAATGAGGCAGTTTTCTTGGTAGGTAGCAATGATGACTATGCTGGGGTCCGGGGGAAAGAGGGAGGAGGGGTGATAGAACTCATACAGACATCATTATGCTACAAAGTGTGGAAAGGGGTGGACGAAGGAAGGAGCCAGGCTGAGTGTTCAAGAAGGAGTTGAAAAGGAAGAGGATACTTCTAGCTTCAGAGATCAGGGCAGGCTTCCAAATCCAAGTAGCTCCTTCAAGCAACAAAGAAATGGCCATTAGTGGTGGTATCGTTTCTCCTGGAAGCCATTGTATCCTCAGCAATTTAGCCCAGCCCAGGAGTTGCTTTACTTGGTCTTTGTGTTCTAATGCTTGCCACAGTTGCCCAGCACCTAGGAAACATTTAATGAATAATTGTTTAATTGAGGAAATAATTCACTGAAAGGAAACCTCCGGTTGTCCGCCATATCATCTTTGGACTAAAGGAACAAGACCTGAAGAAGAGAATGATAATGTCGTGTTTGCTTAGAGATTAACCTCTAAATAACTCCTAACTCCTTAAAAATGTCATTTCACCAAGTCTTACAAAGGCCCTGAGAAAACTGCTGATTCACCATGAGACCAGAGGAGAGGAAGAGGGAAATAAGTGAGTTTAAGGAACAGAGTATAAGCCTGCCACAGAGGAATGATATAATCGTGATGGGAGATTTCAATTAGCCAGACTCTCAGAAATTAATCAACCTTTACTAAGTTCCTTCTATACGCCAAGGATCGTACCAGGTTTCTGTAATTCTCCCTACATGTCACTATTTGAAGCAAGAAATTGCCATGTACAGGTAAACAAACCCACAAAGGAAAATTGCATATTGGATCTGATTCTCACTAATGGGGGGAAAGTGATTACCACAGTGAAAATAATATAACTGGAGATAAGTGACCAACTCCTCCTAGAGTTTTTGATGGAGGAGAGGAAAATCTTAAGTCCAATATTACAATCCCTTCCTGAGTCCAGCAGCATCTGAACCCAAGGTAAACCTTCCCAGAAGCCTGTGCCTACAGAAGCCCAACCAAAGAGAGAGAGTCCAAGGAATTCCAGGTAGGTCTAGTGAGCTAATCAAGGCCTACACTCGGGCTTTTCCCCAAAGAACATGATCAGCTAGAAAGAGCAGCCTTGGGGATTTCAGGTAAGTGGATCCAATGGGATACCAGTGGTCAAAGAATAGCTGGGAAAGGCTTAGGAAAAATCCAGTCTGAGGAAATTTGGGAAGCCTGTGGTCTTCAGGGAAATCAGTAGAGGAGCAGCCCTGAGCATAGCAGCAGTTGAAAAGGAGCTCAGGAAAAGCTTAGAGCAGAGAGATGTTCCAGAGCTATGTAATAAGAGGGATTCAGCTAGGCCCAACCCAGCCCTGGATCAGCCCTGGAGTCACTGGAAGGAAGGGTCTAGTCTGGGCCACAATGCGAACATCCTTCAGATGTGGGGCTTGATAAAAACACTAGCCCTCCGATCTAAATACTGAGGTACATAAAAGGAGCAAATCAAGGAAAACTCTAAATTTCATTAGGAAACATCTTGGTTTGAGACCCCCAGAAGGTAAGCCATGAAATGGCTACTGATCCCAAAATAAGTTCATGAAAAGGGATTATGGGAATATCTGGAAGAAATGAACCAAGAGATACAGAATCAAAAAACTAAGGAGAAAAGAATGGAAAGGAAAACTGACACCTTGGACAGTGGAAAATACTCAGTAGAACTAAATGCCCTGAAAATTAAAATGGGCCAGACATAAAAAAAAAAAAAAACAATGATTCAACGAGACAAAAAGAACTATTAAAACAAAACCCAAAGATTGAAAAAACAGAGGAAAATCTAAAAAAAAATGAAAAACAACTGACCTGAAAAATGGGTCAGGGAAAATTAACAGACTCTGAAAAAACCATGATCAGTTAAAAAAATCTGGCTACCATGCATGGTGGAATTAAATTTGAAGTTGACTTTCAGGCGTCATTACTCATCAATCTCTTAGTCAGTAAGTGAGCAGGAATCCAGAGAGGAAGCAAAGAGGTCTTTATTTGGCTAGCCAGGTAAATATTCATATTGAGCATCTACTCTGAGCATAGAGTAAAATATTCTTTTTATACACTGATTTTAGGCAGCATTCTACAGCAATAGCAAGAAAACTCTAAACCAATCACAGTAAAGGTCAATTGTGATATTAACTGGGTATCAGGAAGGGTTAGACTCAGTTTATCTCAAGGAAATGTTTCTAAGGGAAAGGGAGTAGACATTTTTGAACTTATGGAATTATAGAAATTATGGAAATCTGTACATCTGCAGGCTGCAATCTTGTATTTTTCCACACATATTTCAAGAACATGTAAATTAAAGTTTCCCAGAATTCTTAGAACCAGGGCACAAAGTATAAAAATAGAAAGAATCCACTATCTACATCCAGAAAAACAACAACAGCAAAATGAAAATGCCCAGGAGGGTCAGCCAAAATCCAAAAATTCTAGGTAAAAGAAAAAAATATAATGTAAGCTGCTAACAAGGTGTTAAAGTACCAGAGAACCACAATAAGATTCCTGCAAGACTTAGCAGCTACCATTATAAAGGACAAGAGAGCTTGAAATCTGATATCCCAATGGCCAATTAGAATGGGCCAGACATAAAGAACAATGATTCAATGAGACAACAAGAACTATTAAAACTATTAAAACCAAACCAAACAATTGAAAAAACGGGAAAATCTAAAAATTATGAAAAACAAATGATCAAGGTTTACAAAGCAAGGATAATCTTAACTAGCAAAGTTAAGCCTAATTGTATAGGAGGAAAATGGATTTTTAACAGGAAAGAATATTCCAAGTATTACTGATGCAAAGGCTAGAAAGATATACATATTTGCTTACTTAAAAGGAAGATAAATTGTTTTCATATCAATAGTGGGACAAGAAGCCAATATCCACTCAGAATTCTGATATCTTTAAGGGTCATAGATAAAGGTTAAAATGACAGAGATTCTATTAGTGGCTTAATGTTTTAATTGTTTTAGTGGTTTTAGGAGAAGGTAAAAATGAGAGGGACAAGGGACTATAATGGGGAAGAAAGAAGGGAGAATGGGAAGGAAATCAATATTACAAAATAGTGGTGCATAAAATGCAGTGTATATAGTCATGGAGGAAGGAACAGGGGGCATCCTACAAACCTCATTTTTATAGAGTGATGTGCTGGTAAATGTTTAACAACTGGCTCTCAGGGGGGTGAGGCTTGAACACATGCACACTTTTAAATTTTATCTGAATTATTATCATGTTCTTCATCACTTTATTAAGCCTAGACAAACCACAAAATAATAAATTAAGCCCTGATTTGTAGCATTTTCTGATTTACAAGGTATAACAACAGGCCAGTATGAGTTGGCTCCAGAATATCCCTACTTTTACGTGAATCCAATAAAGGAAGATTGAATACAAATTTCACACACACACACACACACACACACACACACACACACACACACACACACAAACACAAACAGATTTCGGTATAGAAACATTAAACTCATGAGGAAAACAGGAGGGGACAAAGACAAAGGAAGAGTAGAGAAGGGTCTAAGAGTGAAAATAGAATACATAATGGAATAGTCATAAGCAAAATAAACTAAGATGTTGGAGGGAAGAATGTAAAAGATTAAAAGGAGTAGTAGAAATTGTAAAAGCCTGAATCAGGAATGGGATACGGGCAAGAGAAAAACTACAGAGAAGAAGCAGATAATTTCCTTTGAAAGGTCACAAGTGTAAGACAAACTCCTTTTCTGACACCTTATTTATAAAGCTGGAGGTGAGGGAAAAAAAAGAGAAGAAAAAGTACAAGAGGAAAGAATGGAGGGAAATACACAATCAACAATCACAACTGTGAGTGAAAATATGATGAATTCACCTATAAAATGGAGGATAGCAGAGTTTAGAAAGCCAAATCCTATACTATGTTGATTAAAAGGAACAATTAACATAGATTTAAAATAAGGGGCTGGAGCAAAGTCTATTGTACTTCTTATCAACCAAACAATAAACAAGAAAGAAGTTTAGGATCTGAATAGAACTTTGAAAAATTTAGAAATGGCAGCTCTCTAGTGACTACTGAATAGGAATATGTGTGTGTGTGTGTGTGTGTGTGTGTGTATACACACACACACACACACACACACACATACATATACACACATTAACAAACACATACACATATGTATTTCTCAGCTGTTTGCAGCACCTTAACAAAATTGACCATATGTTGGGGCATTAAGACCCTCACAAAAATAAAGAAAAGTAGAAATGTTCAACATATCATTTACTTATCACAATGCAATGAAATGATATTCCTTAAAGGAATCATAATAACAATAATAATATCTATTAAAGACTAAATAGCATAATTCTAAAGGGCTTGCTAACTCAAGTCAAAGGACAAATTGTAGAAATAATAGAATATGTCATCAAAGAAAATATCAATAACAAACACATAATAAAGCCATTCTGTGGGGAAAATTTAAATTTCTAAACATTTTCAAAGAGAAAGTGAAAAAAAAAGAACAAATCTGTGAATTGTGTATGCAAATTTAAAAATTGTATTGTTGTAAATAACAACAAATCAAAAATCCCCAACTAAATAACAAAGTAGAAATTCTGAAAATCAAAGAAAAAATTCATAAAAGTAAACAAAATGCACTATTAAACTGATTAAAAACCCTGGAGCTATTTAAAAAAAAACAACAAAACAAATAGTTATATTATTTAAAGAGAAAAAGAGAGGAAAACTAAATTGCTCATATCCAACAAAGGAAAAACAATTAAAAACAATTCAAAGACAATACAAAGCAAAGATAACATGAAGGAAATTATCAAATATTATTCTTCCCAATTATATAGTAATAAAACTGATAACTTAGAAAAAATATATGAATACCTAAAAAACATAAAATATCAAGATTAAGTAAAGAAATTTTGTTAATAAAAATAATATATTTAAACTATTTAAGTCATCCAGTATCAGAAAGAGAAATTGTACAAGATATACAAGAAGTCCCCAAACCAAAAACTCTGGAACTAGATAAATTTACAAGTTGATGTTCTTAAATATTCCAAGAACAAGTCATCCCCAAATCCTTTGAAATATTTGCACTGATAAGAAAAGAAGGCACCTTTTAAATCTTTTTACCATACAAGTAAATATGTAAATTTAGTGCTTAAACCTGGGAGAAACAAAACAGAGACAATTTCAGACTAATATCTCTAATAAACATAAATGCAAACATTTTGAATAAATATTTTCAAGTAGGCTGCAAGGAAACCCTGAATACAGTATAAGGGAAAATGAAATACATTTTAAATTAATAATACAAATTATACAAAATATGATTGTATCAATAGATGCTTAAAACGTAAAAAACAAACAAACAAACAAACAAACCAACAACATGTATTTCCATTGACACTACAGAAATCATAGTATAAATGGAACTTTCTTTTACATAGTAAATAATACCTATCTAAATCCAGGAGCAAACATTATGAGGGAAGCATTTCTAATAAGATAAAGCAAAGATGTCCATTATCAGCTTCACTATTTAACACAACACTAGAAATACCAGCTTATAACACTAAGACAGCGGGGGTGGAGTCATGGTGGCGGAGATCAGACAGGAGTCCCTGTAACCTCCTCTAACCTCCCCTCAAACCAACAACATATGAAGCCTCTAGACTGATTCTGAAGCAAAAAAATCCACAATATCTGGAGAACAACACGATTCTAGAAGAAGATACTCTGGAAGAACCTCAAAACAGGTCTGTTTTAATTGGGCAGGGGGGTGGCCTACTGAATCCAGACTGCAGCGCAGGGAGACTGGGGCAGGGAGCTGGAATAGGAGTCGGAACAGGAGTGGGAGCTTTGTGCTTTTCACACACCTGGGAGTCTTCTGCGGGCCTCTTGGAACAATCTGTCCTGATTGTGGGCAGGTGGTTTGGAGGGTCTGCCTTTTGAGGGGGATAGATTGTGAACCACTGAACCCCTGATGAGCATCGGACCTAGCTGCCATTACACAGCACCTTAAAGCAATCAATCAAACAACAGGACTGATAAGCACCAGAAATAATTCAATCAGCAGAGCTGCCCACTACCTGAAATAATTCAATCAGCAGAACCACCCCAGGGTGAACTAAAGCAGAACTGCCCAGCCCCTGACATAATTCAATCAGCAGAACTGCCCAGTTCCTGAAATAACTCAATCAGGAGAATTGCCCCAGGGCAAATTAAAGCAGCTGTCCCACCTTTGCCCTAAACAGACCTCACACCTTTAAAAAAAAATGAATAAAAAACCAAAAAGAGCTCTCACCATAGACAACTTTTATGGAGAGAGGGAAGAACAGACATCAAATCCTGAGGCCCCTAAATGTAAAGCAACTCCAGAAAAAGCCCCAAAGAGAGACATAAATTGGTCTCCATGTCACAAGGCTTTCTTTGAAGATTGCATAAAAAATCTTGAAAGAGAGTTAGAAGAAACATGGGGAAACGAAATGAGATCACTGCAAAATAAAATAGAAAAAAAACACACTAAGACAAGAAACAGAAATTGAGGGAATAAACATAGGCCAGAAAGAAACAGAATGATCACTTTTGTAGATGATATGATTTTTGTACCCTAGAGAGGCAACTAAAACTAGAATTATAGGAAATCAACTAAAAATTAATTGAATTAATGGCTTTAGCAAAGTTTCAGTATATAAAATAAATCCTCACAAATCATCAACATTCCTATATGTTACCAAGAAAACTCACAGAAAGAGATGGAAAGAGAAATCCCGTTCCAAATAACCATAAAAGCTATATTAAAGATCTGGGAATATTATCTATCAAGATTCACCCAGAGATTACATGTATTCAACCATAAAACACTTCACAGAAATAAAGACAAACCTAGATAATTGGAGAAACATTAATTACATATGGGTAAGTTAAGCCAATATAATAAAAACCTAAACTAATTTACTTATTTAGTGCTATACCAAGCAAACTCCAAAAGAATGTTTTATGGAATTAGAAAAATAATAATGAAATTCTTTTGGAGGAATAAAAAGTCAAGAATCTCAAAGATAACAATGAAAAAAAGTAAAAATAAAGGGGAGATCTATGAATGTCAGAACTGAATCTGTACAACAAAACAGTGATCTTTAAAATGATTTGGTACTGGTTAAGAAAAAACAGAGATTAATCATTGCAATTGATTAGGTACACAAAATGAAGAAGCAAAAAACAGTAGCATATTGTTTGCTTAATTCTATTAGTAGAAGAAGGACTCGTTTGACAAAAATGGCAGGAAAAACTGGAGAGAAGTCTGGCAGAAATTATAGATAAATCAGCACCTCATGCCACGTACCATGATAAACACTAAATCACCTAGACATTAATACGATAAAAAATTAGAGGAACAAGGAAGAAATTACCCCTTGCAAATACATGATAGAGAGGATCACCCAAGATAAAATGAACTGCTTCTATTTCATAAAATTTTAAATTATGGACAAACAAATATAGTTAAGATTAGAAGGGAAATAGGTAATTGGGGGAAAATTTTGGCAGCAAGTCTCTTAATAAAGGTCTTATATCTAAGATTTTTAAGAAATGGATAAAAATTTAGGACTAAAAGCCATTCCCCAGTATACATTATAAATAGTCAAAGGACATAAACAGTCAGTTTTTAAAAGGAAAAAAAATCCAAGTTATCAACAATCATATGAAGAATGTTTCAAATATTAAAGCATCTTTGAGACTCCATCTCATACCCATCAGACAAGCAAAGATGCTAAAAGAAGAAAATGACAAATTTTGGTGAAGCTATGGGACTCAGAAAATCAATTTGAAAAGATGCTCAGAAAGTTACAAAACCATGTATATCCTTTGATCCAGGTGTACCACTACTATGTCTATACCCCAGATAAATCAAGGAGGAAAATAATCTATTGTTGTTGTTGACGTTCAGTCATTCAGTTGTGTCCAAATCTTTGTGACCCCATGGACCATAGCATGCCAGGCCCTTCCATCCTTCACTCTTTTGAAGACTGTCTACATTCCTATCCATTGCTTCTTTGACACTGTTTATCCATCTCTTCTTCCTCTGTCCCCTTTTCATTTTGCCTTTAATCTTTCTCAACCTTGAGATCTTTTCCTAATGAGTTTACTTTCTCATTATGTGAACAAGGTATTTAAGCTTCAGTTTCTGTATTAGCCCTTCCAGTGAATAGCCTGGGTTAATTTCTTTTTTTTTTCTTTTTGCTGAGGCAATTGAGGTTAAGTGACTTGCCCAGGGTCACACAGCTAGGGAATGTTAAGTGTCTGAGACCAGATTTGAACTCAGGTCCTCCTGACTTCAGGGCTGGCGCTCTATCCACTGTGCCACCTAGCTGCCCCTAATTTCTTTAAGTAATGACTGATTTGACCTCCTTGCTGTCTAAGGGACTCTCAAAACTCTTCTCCATCACCACAATTTGAAATTGTTGATTCTTCAATACTCAGCTTTCCTTGTAGTCTAACTCTCGCAGTCATATTGTTACTGAAAAAAACCCGTATTTTTGACTACATGGACTTTTGTCATCAAGATGAGGTCTCTGCTTTTTAGGATGCTGTCCAGATTTGTTAGAGCTTTCCTTCCAAGGAGCAAGCATCTTTTTGCTTCATGACTGCAGTTTCTGACTACAATGAGTTTTGAACCCAAGAGTACAAAATCTGACACTGCTTCTTCTCCTTTGTGTGCCAGGAAGGAATGGGAACAGTTGCCAAGATCTTCATTTTTTTTTTTGATGTTAAGCTTCAAGCCAGCTTTTACATGCTCCTTTTTCACATTCATCAGGAGGCATCATAATTCTTCTTCACTACCTGCCATCAGAGCAGTATTATCTGCATTATCTACGATTGTTGATATTTCTCCCAGTAACCTTAATTCTAGCTTTGATTCCTCCAATCTGGCACTTCACATAATGTACTCTGCATATAAGTTAAATAAATAAGGTGACGACTTACAGCCTTGCCATACTCCTTTTTCAATCTTACACCTAATAATTGTTCCACGTTTAGTTCTTTTGCTTTTTGACCTTATACAGATTCTTCAGGAGACAAGTCAGATAGTCTGGTACTCCCATTTCCTTGGGAATTTGCCACATTTTGTTATGATCCATACAGTCAAAGGTTTTAGTATAATCAATGAAGCAGAAGTTTATGCTTTTCTGGAACTCCCCTGCTTTCTACTAAACTCAGTGAATGCTGAAAATTTGGTCTCTGGTTCCTCTGCCTCTTCAAAAACCAGCCCATTCTAGTAATTCTTGGTTCATGTATAGCAGAAACTTGACTTTCAGAATTCAGAAACATAACCTTGCTGCCATATGAAATAAGCATGTTCAGTGTCATAACGATTCCTCGCCATTACCCTTTTTTAGGATTGGGACATAAACTCATCTTTTCCAATTCAGTGACCACTGTTGAGTTTTCCAAATTTTCTGGCATAATGAGTACAACATTTTAACAGCATCATCTTTTAGGATTTTGAGTAGCTCACTGAAATCCCATCATCTCTACTAGCCTTATTGTTAGCAAGGCATCCTAAGGCCAGTAACTATACCACTGCCATTACTGGTAATGTTAAGATCTCACTTGTAAAGTTATCTTGTATATTCTTGCCACTTCTTTTTAATTTCTCCTGCTTCTGTTAAATCCTTACCTTTTTTTTTGTCTTTTATCCGGCACGAAACTTTTCTTTGATATCACCGGTCTCCTGGAAGAGGTGAGATCTCTTATCTTTTCCATTCTATTGTTTTCTTCTCTTTCTTTTCACTGGCTCATTTAAGAAAACCTTCTTACCTCTCCTTGTTCTTTTCTGGAATTCTGCCTTCAGTTGGGTACACCTTTCTCTTTCTCCTTTCCTTTTCCACTTCCTTCTTTCCTCGGCTATTTGTAAAGCTTCATCAGACAAATATTTTGCTTTCTTCCTCTTTTTTTTTTTCCCTTGGAATCTTTTTTTTTTTTGTTGCTGGCTCCTATACAACTTTGTGAACTTTTATCCATAGTTCTTCAGGTACTTTAGCTACCAGATCTTCCATCTATTCATCCTCTCCACTTCATATTCACAAGGGGTATTATTTAGATGATATCTATATGATCTGATGGTTTTTCCTCCTTTCTTCATTTTAAGTCTGAATTTTGCAATAAGAAGCTCATGTCAGCTCTGGGGCTTATTTTAACTGACTCTATAGAGTTTCTCTACCTTTGCCTGCAAAGTGTATAATTAATCTGTTTCCAATATTGACCATCAGGTGATATCCATGTGTAGAGTTGTCTCAGTAACCTTGTTGAAAATGTTATAACCAGTGAGTGCCTTGACAAAACTCGATTAGTTTTTGCCCTGCTTCATTTTGTACTTCAAGATCTACAATTACTTGCCTATTATTATAATTGTCTTTAGATATCCTACTTTATTAACCCAGTCTCCTATAATGAATGTGGCATTTCTCTCTCTCTCTCTCTCTCTCTCTCTCTCTCTCTCTCTCTCTCTCTCTCT
>JAJPUD010018618.1:0-21260 GCA_023553655.1 Myrmecobius fasciatus | reverse complement strand
AAGGAAAGGAAAGGAAAGGAAAGGAAAGGAAAGGAAAGGAAAGGAAAATATATGTTCCTTGATTGGGGAATGGCTGAATGAATTGTGTATGCCAGTGCATATAAATGCACCATAAGAAATGAGAAATCTGATGATTTCAGAGAAACACAATGCAAATAGCAATTAATAAACACTTATTATACGACAAACATAGTCATAAAATGCTTTCCACAATGTCTGGCACCTGGTAAACACTTAATGATTGCTATTTGCCTTCCCTTCCTTTCCATTTTTCTGAATTCATTATAATTCCTTTGAATGAGGTTACATTCGTTGGGAAGGAGAAAGCATGTACATACTTGGTACAATTAATAGAGTATTAGGAATGGAACAAGGAAGATCTGAATTCAAATCCAGCTTTGGACACTTTCTGGCTGTGATCTTGATCACATCACATAAGCTCTTTCTGTAAGTTTCCTTATCTATAAAATAGGATCAACAGTTGCAGCTATCTTCTGTAGTTGTGAGAATAATCTGAATTAACATTTATAAAGTACTTTATAAATAAATCTTAAAGCTTTATGTAAGTGGTAACTAGAATTTGGTGATTTAGAATTAAACTCTATATGTATGACATAACTGAGTTAACATTAAAAATATCTATATACAAATATATGTGCACACATACCTATATATACATATATAAAAAAACCAGGGTGGGACTAAGCAATGTGACAACTTTTCCCTCACACTTCTCTAAATCTGCTTCTTATTTGCAGTAGCAAGAACTCAGGAATGAATATTGCTCCAAAAAGTACTTCCTCTGTCTGTACACTACATATTTCTGAGGGAGACTTTGACTCATAAAGAGAACATAATGTCTGAGTGAATCTCCTGGACCATTAAAAGATATTTTAATTGGAATTTGGGAATAGGCACCAGGAAAGCTGAGTCCTGTTTTTGGTTTTGCAGCAGATTTGGGGGCTTCAGTTTCTCTAATTATAACATGGAGAAGTAACCTTAGAGAGAAATCCTGGAGGAAAATGGGGTTAAGTAAAAACTCTTTTTCTTTTTAGCATTGGAGAGAGAAAGAATTTGACTCTGACAGCAGCTTTGCAAATGGTATTAAAAATTAGTAGAACCGTGAAAATTCCATTTGGCCTTCAAAACTGGCTCAGGCCTAACCTTGCTTCATAAATGCCAGCTTTCTCAGTTGCTTTTAATACTCCTATCACCAGAAGAAGTAAACAGATGCATTGACCTATAGAAAATGTTACCACAAATAAGAATTGCAGTGAAAATCAAAGCGGAAAGCAGGAAGACTGCCAAGAGCAGATGTCAAATTTCCTTTCTTGTGAAGCAATGGTAGGCATCATTTTTTCTTTAGCTCAAGACTCTGTAGACCAGTGCATTTCCCTTTTTCTCCCATCTCCAACTGTTGGAATCCAGGATAATATTCATAGCATATGAACAAAAATGACATTTTTTTTGGTCTATGGTGAAAATTAGGGATAAAGAATAAAAACTGTTCTATTGTTTAGGAGGAAGATGGAATAAAAGATTAACCACCACACTTTTTTCACTCTATCCTTCCAAACCTATTCTTTTTTCAAAGTCCTGCTTGATAGTCATTCTTCTCTGCCTATTCTTCCTTGAGCAAACTTATCCCAGAGTGATTTTTTTCCTTTGATTTCTTGGGTACTTATTGGCAATTGGATGGCTAAGTGGATAGCAAGCTGGACATAAAATTAAGAATTGAGTTAAAATAGTTCCTTAAGCATTTTGTAGCTGAGTAAGTTACTTTAAACTCAACCAATTTTCTCATCTATAAAAAGGGATAATAATAATACCCATTTCACAGAGTTCTTGTTGATATCCAGGGAAATGTCATTTATCAGATGTTTCTTAAACTTTAAAGTGCTATATTAATGCTTGCTATTATTATTACCTCTGACATAATTTACATATGCTTTCATATTACCCATTTGATTATGCATTGCTTCTAAGTATGTTAGCTGAGTATTGTGCACGTCCCCATTTAGAATGCAAATTCTTATTATTCTGTAGCAAAGTGCAGACTCTCCTGCTTGAGAGTCTAACTTTGAATTCTTTCTCTACTAATTCATACCTCTAAGATACGGAGTAAGATAGTTCTCCTATTTAGACCTCAGCTTCCTCTTCTGTAAAATTAGAGAGCAATTTTGATGATTTCGAATCCTCCGATTATCAGAGGATTCTTAATCCTCTGATTTTATGAGTAGACCATATCTTCATTAATAAAGATATTACTCTATGTAGGTTACATCACAGGTTACTAAATTAATGCCTGGAAGATCAATTAATGCTTATCATTCATCTTTGTGACTAGTAAAAAGAAAGGGTAGTTTAATATCTTTGCATGGATAGGCATGTACAAGATGACTAAAAAGAATATCAGATGAATTAATAGGTCTCTGCTTAACAGCTAATCTCTGAGGATAGTGTGACTATTTTTATATCTGTGACACACTTGCCTTTGATGTTAACAGACTTAGCTATTGGTAAATCAGGTCTACAAATTCCACTGAATGGGAAAGCTTTCCGGATTAATTTGTTAATTTTTACTTATTTATTTCTTTACATATCTGAAGCTATGACTTGTCTTTCTTGAGAAAAATAAAGTTTCTGCTCTTGAATTTTCAAAGAATGGGATTAAGGAATTGAAAATAAATCCATTGGCAGGACAGGGCTGGACTTCAGAAGACCTTCATCAATGTCTCAAGGAACTCTGCTCCTTAACACTACTAGCATTGGAACAAAAAAACATTGCCCTGTGAAATATTATTTCATCTAGCCTGTTGAGCATAATTAATCAAATGGGGAAGCTAAATGAAACTACTATTCAAAATTATTTGATTAAGTATTCTTTATAGGAGGTGGTTGGAGAATCAAGAATTTCTGATTTTAAGATTGCCTTCTAATCCTAATTATCAGAGCTGGAATGGTTTTTGGAGATCAGTTTGTTCAAATAACTTATTTTATTGAATGGGAAAACTTAGGTCCAAGCCAGTTAACATCCAATTCATTGCAACTTCCATGCAGAATTACAGAATTTCACAGTTTTGAGGGATCTCAGTGACAATTTAGCTCAATTCAGTCAACCTACAAGCCCTTCGATAAATAAATGAATGAATGAAAATTATTTATTAAACATTTATACATACCATACACTGTACTAAGTGCTAGAGACACAAATTCAAAATGAGTCAGTCTGTTCCCTGGACAAGCTTCCATCCTTAATAGAGGTTATACCAGGTGAAGATGGCCCTATGCTTTTCATTTCTTCAAGCATACATGGCTTTTGGTGGTTGATCTTGGAGAGAATAGCAAAAAGAAAAAGTCAAGAGCAAAGATTTCCAGTGTGGAGGAGTCTTACTCCCTTAAAAGGCAGCCCATTTTACTCTCACATAGCTCCAGTTGTAAGGAAATGTATCTTGCCTAATTTAATCCTAAATTAAAAATAAAGCCTATTCCTCTTCTAGGGGGAATTCAAATAATCCTAAATTAAAAATAAAGCCAATTCCTCTTCTAGGGGAATTCAAATACTCCAAGATAGCCATTATGCTGAACCCAAGTCTTCTGTTTTCTTCTCCAGATAAAATAAACTTTACTGGTTCCTTAAATTAACTCTAGGCGATTCACCATTCTGATTGCCTCCCCTGGACACCTTACAATTAACTAATCAACCAATTAATTGGCATTCATTAAGCACTTAGAATGTGCCAGACTTTTTGCTAAGCAATGGAAATGCAAAGACAAGAGTAAAGCAGTCCCTTCCCTCAAGGGGCTTGCATTTAAGAATATCTTTACTAATATGACAGAACCAGTCAACTAGTAGTAGTCAAAAAGGCAGATGCCCCTTCTCACAACTTTTAGAATAGGAATAAAATAATTAATATATAATAATACTTATAATAGTAACAATGATAGAAGTCATTCTTTTGTCTGGTTAAACCAAGTTAGCACTGCTCTTTGACATTCCTTAAAAAGACAATCATTACATTGTTGGTGGAGCTGTGAACGGATACAACCATTCTGGAGAACAATTTGGAGCTATGCTCAAAAAGTTATCAAACTGTGCATACCCTTTGACTCAGCAGCATTTCTATTGGGCTTATATCCCAAAGAAATCATAAAGGAAGGAAAAGGCCCCACATGTGCAAGAATGTTTGTGGCAGCCCTTTTTATAGTGGCTAGAAACTGGAAATTGAATAGATGCCCTTCAATTGGAGAATGGCTGAATAAATTATGGTATATGAATATTATGGAATATTATTGTTCTGTAAGAAATGACCAGCAAGATGATTTCAGAGAGGCCTGGAGAGACTTGCATGAACTGATGCTGAGTGAAATGAACAGAACCAGGAGATCATTATACACGGCAACAACAGTACTATATGACGATCAATTCTGATGGACATGGCTCTCTTCAACAATGAAATGTTTCAAACCACCTCCAATTGTTCACTGAAGAAAGCCATATACACCCAGAGAGAGGGATGTGAAATGTGGACCACAACATAACAATCTCATACTCCTTGATTGATGTTTGCTTACATTGTGTTTCCTTTATCTGATATATCGTTTGTGTAGACAAGATTTTTCTTGCACAACAATGACAAGTTTGGAAATATGTATACATATATTCGATTTGCCAATATTTTAACAAAATTATCATGTAGTGGATATCCTGCCATCTAGGGGAGGGGTGGGGAGTTGGGGGAAAAATTTGTAACGGAAAGCTATGTAAGGGTTATTGTTGAAGAATTACCCACACATATGTTATGCAAATAAAATAAAAAAAAATAAAATTTAAAAAAAAAAGACAATCATTAAACCTTTTACCATTTGTGCTATTTTTCTCCCAGAAGACCATGTGTAGCAATAGCAGACTGTCAAAGCAATGACATAGTTAAAATTTCCAAATTATCTTTTTCAGCCTCACCACTTTTGTTACAAAAGGATAAAAACATGCACATTGAAATTTGCCAAACTTATAGTTTTTGTAAATTATTTTTTTAAAAAATTGCATAGTAAATGCACATTACAAATCATGTCAAAGACTCTATAAAGAAACATCCATGCATTTTAGGTTAGAAGACCAAGGGTAAACAGTGTTTCAGAAGAAGTGATTTTTTTTAAGTCCTTTCAGAATTAAACATTGTTTCATCCTTTATTTTTCTGGAGATGACTCTTCAGCAACATGTAACAAAAGGTGGGTTGCATCAACTCCCTTTAATAAATATTTTATCAAATAGTCATCAACAGCTGTTATTTTAAAAGAGTAGATTCCAGTGAATTGGTATCCCCATTTTTCAGACATGAGATTTTTCATTCTATTTTTCAAGACATAAATCTTTTACACACAATTTTATCATCGTACTTAACAATGGTGAGTTCTGGTGGCTACTATATCTGGTGTCAGTGTGAAGGATCTACTTAAAATTTTCAAGTATTATTCAGTCTCCCATTTCCTGACAATATTTTGATCAAGTCTCACTTATTCCAGGACATTTGCAAAGCAAAAATAAAGTTTGAATTTGCATGCTGTCTCTTTCAATACGATCTTGGGCTCACATACAGTTTTTCTTTCACTTTTCACTCATGAATTATTGAGGCTGTGTTATCGTTTGTATGTTAAAGTGTACCTGCATAGTCCATTGGGCTTAGAAAGTTCATTCCACAAATGGATCAAATGAGATGACACTGATTAATCATTTCTTTGGGCTCAATTGATGTTGGTCTTTTCCTAGTTTTATCACAGAATTATCCATTTGCTTCATTAAATTAAATCTGTTTCTTCTAATTTTGTTTGTTTTAAGAAATAGAAGTGGCCTCTTACAGAGTACAACTTAACATCTATCTAGGAAACATCAGTAGGGTATTAGGAAATTTGAGTTTTTAGAAAGGAAAGGTGGAAAATAACAATTGCTCTTGATGGTGAGAAATTCCAGTTGCATAACCATTGGAATTTGCTTCTTCTGCTTAGTCCAAACCTACTCTAGAACTGCAGTTATAAATCCTTCATGGATTAAATATCCTCAGAAAATCCTTAGAATCTTTCTTTTTTGCATTTTGATTACAAATACAGTGTTTTGCTGATAAGAAGTTGACTTTAAATTCTATTATTTTCCAGTTATCAATATCTAAACATAAGGTCAGGCTTCTTTTGGCAATAGCTTCCATTCTGGTGGATTTGCAATGCTGCAATAAATTATTGTTGGTGAAATTTTATTTATTATTAAATAATGGCAAGTGTGGTTTTTAGATTTACTAATAATTGTGGTACCAACCTATCAATAAGTATCACTTGATGTCTAATATTAATTCCCTTCTTTCAATAATTAGTATTTGCTAATTACTATCAACCCAAGGGAGTTCCAACTGAGGTATTTACTTAAAAACTTATACTGCTCCCTCTATTTTTTTTTTTCTGAGGCAATTGGGGTTAAGTGACTTGTCCAGGGTCACACAGCTGTTACATGTCTGAGACCAGATTTGAACTCAGGTCCTCCTGACTTCAGGGCTGGTGTTCTATCCACTGAGCCACCTAGCTGCCCCTGTTTGTTTGTTTGTTTGTTTGTTTTTTACCAGAACCAATCTGAAGAGATGTCAATTTGAAGCAAAAGTCATTTAATTAAAGAGCAAAGCAAGGTAATTGACAAGGATGATCTCCTTACTTATACCCATAGATTCTCAATGTCACTGATGGAAAAGCTACATAGGTAGCTAGAGAAGATGTAGGAGAGGATGAACACATTTTACCAGGAAAATTCCATTTCCCTTCAAAATTAACTCATTCTGCTTTCCTGCTAATATCTCCTGGTCTTGGGATGTCTTCTGCTAGAATTCTAGCCACTTCTGATAGTAACTTCTGCTGAACATCTACTGGCTTTCACCTAAATTGTAATCTCCTTCTCTAGATTCTCCATTGAGTTGCTGCCATCTGTTGATTCTCCTTTGTCCCTTCTCTTCAAGGGAGTGGTTGCAGTTGTTTTTGTGTAAGTAGCTCATAGCTTCAGGGAAATTTCAGCTCAGTGGTGAGTCAGATTCATAGTTGCACCAAGCTAACTAGTAAAAGGTCTTCCATTAGAGATGCCTTTGGAACAGTTTAATTTCTTCTAAGTTTTGACTCCCTCAGGCCCTTCCATTTTTTGTTTTGTTTTGTTTTTGTTTTTAGGTAATAAAATTCCTTTTAGCTTCCGTCATGCTCCTGGCCACATGCACTAGGATCAAATTAGCAAGGATTTGCCCTGTCCCTTTCCTTCTCTTCCTGTAAACAAATATTGGTTGAGTATGCCTTTAGAAGACATTAGTAGCTATTGAAGCCAACTTTCCCATCTTTTTAAAATCTGAGTATTATAGTACTGAATATTGAAGATATTCATGAAAATATGAAAAGAGAAGAAGTAGCTTTGAAAAATGGTGCTCTATAGTCAAGCCATTTTTACTTTCAGGCATTTTGTTGAAAGGTACACACAACACACCCTATTGTTTTTTATCATTTGTGGATTACTAAGATAAAACATTTCACTCCATGGGAAAATGCAGGGTAAAAAAGCTCTTCAAAAAGGTGTCTTTCAAAAAATATTATAAACACAAGTTTCCTTGATGAATGTCATCATAAGATTAAACTATCCAGTGACTCTCTGATCATTAATATCAAAATAGTTAGAAAATAGGAAGATGTATGCTCAATAGAAATAATTGACATGGTTGCAAAAGAAGTCCAGTGCAAAGGCTTGGTGAAACAGTATTCTCCATAGAGGTTAGGGTATTACACATATATCCTTTCTGTGTAGGATATTGTTGTAATTACATCAGGCCCTAGCACATGTAGGGATTTTTCAGTGAGATTTCTTATTATCCCAAATAAAGAAACCTAATACTTCACAAAGGAAAAATTAAATGAATTAATAATATCTGTGGTCTAGACATGCAATTTGACAGCCAATTCACAGAGTTTAGCATATCTGCAATAGGGACGACAATTGGACAATGAACCAGATCCAGTATTGAATAAGAAAAATAAAGTAGGATGAATTCTACTTGGGAAATTGGGAAGGACTTTTGAGTATAAGGTACTTCCCAACAAGGACACATAGGGTTTTCATACAAATGTTCTTATAATTGTTATGTAGAGTTGCTAATCTATAAATAAACCAATTGCCAAAGCATCAGTTACAGATGACCCAATGGTAATGGGGTGACAGATGCTGAATATAATACATGGCCAATGATATCCTATGCCTAAAAAAAATTGCATAAGGAATATTATCGAGGAGATACGTTTCTGGAAAGAAGGCAAACCAGACATATCAAATCAGTGGATGCAGTAAGAAAGAAAGAATGACCTCTAGCATGATGGATAGTTGGAGTATTTGTGGGATAGCATGTTCAAGAATCACTCAAAATTATGTTATTGTTAGGGCTCAAATCAGCATCAATAGAGAGAATACCCATATTAATAGAAATCACACAACTACAGAAGTCCCAAAGCAATATTAGCCAACAGTTGCTGTCATTAGCCCTAGTTCGTCCTTTGATGTAGTTACTACAAAGTCAAGGTGCTAAAGAGAATATATGGGCTCATTTTGTGCAAGAATCATTTACAATCATCATTCTTTGCTCTTAACATATTATGAGGTCAATGTGTAGCACTCTACACCTTTTCCTGACCAGAAACCAACATTTGCTTAGCACTATCCCTATCCCATTCCCAAAGGATCCTAGAAGAAATATTTTGTGATATACTTCTTAAATGGTTTTCTGTACTTGGCCAACACACACACATACACACACACACACACACACACACACACACACACACACTCATTATTTATGATCAACACATTCTGTAAAAACTAGTATCTGATTACCTGGAAATTGTGATATTTTCTATTCTTCCATCATCATCTTTAGGCTCTTGGATCTCATCACACATAAACACACACACATACACACACACAATTTGCATGTTAAGCTTTTATGATTATGAACCATCCTTTTGAAACCATAAAATTGTTAATTCATTTTCCTAAAAACAAAAGCAGAAAAGCATTTTCCTTAGAAATACTCAGACCAGAGTTCATATGTTTTGCCAATTATTTAAGTTTCTGAAATATGTTCATAAAGTTCTTAAGAACTTTTTATACTAAACAGTCCAGCCCATGATAATGTCTCTAAGTTGCCAAGAAAAAAAAATAAGCAAACAATTGAGTTTGGCACTTTTAGTCTGGATTTAAACAAACTCAAGTTCATTTGAACCTCCTTCTAGAGAAATGACATCCAGAGAATTTCACAGAAAAATAAAGCCCCCTTCAATCAGCCTAGCAAATAGTTCTCATATGTTGTAGTGGACAAAATAATCATTCCACTAAGTTCTGGGCAGTACTAGCCATTGACATTATGTCTCAGAAATTGCTGCCTCTGATGTAGCGTGATGAACCTAACAGAGGAAATGTGGTGTCCCTGATGTGGAATGTGCCTCCACCAACCACATGGGAACTGTAAAGGACACCATGTTTCAATCTGTTCTATATGAAAAGGAAATAGAAGCTGATTAAATGTAATTGCTCAACTAGCCAGATTTCCCCATTCCTGCTAGAAGAGCCAGAGAATTCTTTTAACCAACATAATAATAATTTCAAAAGAATTTCTCTAACCTAAAGTATTTCAGTTTATATATATACATATATATATACCCACAATATATATGTATATATATATATATATATGTAATCACATTGCTAGTAATACAGAGAGAAAATAAAGATAATTGCTATATATGATACCTGCTGCATCTCTGAGCAAAATTAGTATTCAGTAATTAGCATTAAGAATTATGAAAATAATTTACAGAAAATAAGGATGTATACTATAAGTTATGAAGCAATATGGGACAGAGAAAAGAACAGTGACTTCTGGAACTGGAGAACCTAAACTCAGATCATTACCTCTAAGAATTATTATATGACTTCGTATAATCAACAAGCATCAGTTGCCTTCTCTGTTAAAAAAAAAAAGAGTGCGGTGGACTACATGGCTGCTGAGATCCCTTCCAGCACAAGATTTATGATCCTACCTAAATTTTGCTTCAGATGTCAAGTTTTGGTCCAACCTAATGACTTTCTAGAATAATTCTAACATACAATTCATGTTAGTAATGTCCAAGATAAATTATATCCTAATAACATCCTAATAATATCCTAATAACACTTGCAAAGCAACCAATACTCTGGTGAACGTGAAAGTCATAAATAATTACAAGATTCAGAAAAACAGGACAATTGACCTGTAAAAAGAGGATTATGGTACTTGTTATCAGTAGCTCTAAAGTGGGTTTTTCTAACCTGTGACTTTTTTAGCAGCATAAATAGGGTTAACCCAGTGAGCCAGTGTTCTGAAACTTCTTAGATTGTGATTGGTAGGAATAATAACATTGGCAATGGGTAAGATGAAGAAATCTAAGTGAGATTTTTTTTTTCAGGAAAAGCAGGCTGCTTATGGGAAATTTGGTTACCTGTAAGATTTTTTTTTCCTGCTTCCCTGTATCTGGGTTGGGTGTCTCTGTAAGACCTTTTACAGTGGTCTGTGAAGCAAGTTTGCTGCTTTAGCATAGAATAAACTCGTAGGGCTACATGGTGATGACTGGGTCACCAAATCAATTCCCTCTGTGTTCTTGATAGTATCTTGGAAGCCCATTCCTTATTCTCTAAGACATTATTAGAGGCTATGATGTATTGACATCAGCAGAGAATACATATTGCCTATAGAATAAGGTTCAAATGATCTCACCTGTAGGTCCATCTACAATCTTGTACAACCATATCTTTACAGGTTTATCGAATTAGACTCACTTCCATGTATATGTTCTACTTTTATGCTTGACCCCTAAACTTACTTGATAATTTCCTACCACTTTGCCTTTATTCATATTGTTCTCTATTCCCAGAATGTTCACTATTGCTTTTCTGTTTATCCTTAATTTAAAAAATTATACCTTGTGTTGTTTACAATAGTCATTTCATAGTTTATATTCTCTCTAGATGAACTCTTCCTTGGAACAAAGACAATAGTGGCTTTTGTTCCAGCCTCTCATTTTTCTTAAGTATGCTACTAGATTCTTTATCTTTAAAATGTGGTTTTTGTTTGGAGCAAATGTTGGGTTTTGCTTTCTTATCCATTCTGCTATTTAATTTTACTGGGGAGTTAAATCTATTCATATTAGTTTTGTGTTCCCTCACACTTGATTCTTTTGAATTTATTTTTCCCTTTTCTCTTCCTGAAATTGGTTTTGTTTACTGATCTAGTCTGTCCCACAGACCCTCTCCCAGGCTTCCATCCATCACCCCACATCATCTTAGGTCCCTTTAGTTTGTGTGAGTTTTTATTCTTTTTTCTCTCTCCTAGCTCTTCCCTCCTCTTTTAGGTTTTGTCTTTTTCAGTTAATACATCATGGTAGAACTTTCTCTATTTACTGTGCCATGAATTTTGGTACTACTCCAAGTAATTTATATAGTTTCAAGAACTTTTTGAATACCAGTTCTTCTTGTTGGCAGCAATCATTCACATATCACTGCTCTATTTTCCTTACTGAGGAAATAACATTACTGTGGTTGCAGAAATGAATCTATCACATAATCATTTGTGTCCCTTTCTTAGAAAAGGTAGTGTGAGTAAAATTGTCAGTGTTGGAACAAACTGAAGCCAGAACCAAAACTAGAACCAGAAATATAGGAACCAAGGAGGATTTAATTTATTGGATTCACTATCAAAGGAGCCCCATGCATACTGGTAGAGACTTCCCTAAAGGAGCTAGGGATGAGGTTTATGTAGATTTTAATTAGACAGAAGGTAAATTGGTAATGGACACCTCTTGATTGGACAAAGTCTCTTACTGGGGGATTGGGCATAGGTCTATGGGATGTGTAATAGGAAAGACCATTGTTTGAAGAAGACATTTTTCATAACCCTACTTTAACAGATAAAATAGTTCTAGGTACTTGTTTTAGCAACAAGTTACAAGCACGGGTGGGGGCTACAATACAGATAGGCCTAGAGAATAAACTGTAGGAACAACATACCATATGGATTTTCTTCAGTTTTCTTGGCTATCTACAGTGTTTCTTAAATTCTTCTTGCAATTTCAATAACTTCATTTAGTACATTTCTTTTTTGGAACTAGAAAATAAGATTTAGACTGAGATGGAACTACTCATGCTTCTGTCTTGTCCAAAGTCCCCTACAGCAAAATTCAAATGGTCCTTTTATCAAGCCTTCCTATAGTCCTCTCACCAAAAGGTAGTGATCTTTTCTACCCAAACACCACATCCAGCACATAATTTCACTGTTCACATTTATTATTTAAAATTTTGCATTATAATTATTTATGCTTTTATTTCCCCTATAAGCTCTATAACAGAAGGGACAATATACTCCTGAAACTTCTTACTCCCCAGTGCCTAACAAAGTGGTAATGATCTAAGTGCAACTAGATCCTGATTGTTACAAATAACAAATCCCAGGAAGCAGTTGCATATATTTGAATTCATATTACTTGAAGTTATAATTATGTAATATATAGTAATTGGGTCCAGGCCAGTAGAAATGCTAAATAATATGACCACTGCATGGGATGTATTATTTAAATTAATTAAGACCTAATTATAATCACTCACATTTAGATGCCATTTCATAATGTCAAAGAAATTTCTATAAATTAGCTCATTTTATCCTTACCACAACCATTTGACATAAATTGAGCAAATATTATTATTTCCATTTCATACACGAGAAAATTGGGACTCAGAAGTTAACAGAATTTGCCTCCGTAACACAAAGCTAATAAGTAGAAATGTTTAGAATCTAGAATATACCATCAGAGTATTTGGGGTCAAACTCTGTCTTTGATGCTCCCTATGTGAACTTGGACAAGTTAGTCTAAGGGAGCATTTACTGATAGAGAGCTCTGAGCTACTTACTGCTTATTCAGAGGACGATTAGAGTCCTGATTGATTGAAAACATTTTGAACAGAAAGCTATATAATTGGGTAAGAGATTTACTTGAGTTTTTTAGGAAACTTAGAAAAAGACCAGAAGCATACATGGAAAGAAGAACTACAAAGATTGGGAAGAGAAGAAGAGACAGATAGAGGAAAAGAGAGAGAGGAAAGAGAGAGAGAGAGAGACAAATAGACATAGAGACAGAGAGTCAGAGAGAGAGAGAAACAGAAATGGAAGGAGGGAGGGATGCAGACAGACAGATACAGAGATACAGAGAGACAGACAAAGACAGAGAGGGAGGAAGTCAAGGAGACAGACAGACAGACAGAGACAGATAAACTTAGACATAGAGATAGAGACACAGAGTGATGGAGAGGAATAGAGACAGAGAGATGGAAAGAGACAGAGACACAGACAGAGTGTTTTGACTAAGCAGACTGGCATGGATGTGTATAAAATCTAGGCTTAGTTTATCCCTTAATTTTCATGGGTTATACTTCTATAAACTGATGAGAAGGGACCTCTTATAGGTAAGATTTTTCTATTTCTCCTGGTTTGAGCTGAGCTCCTAAAGAATTTGTATTCTTTGATGTATTATAATCTGGAGACCTTTAATTTGCATTTACTGTTCCAGATTTACTTATTTGGGATAGTCTTTTGTATAATTAGAGTTTAGCATTGTGATTGAATTAGAGTTCCCCCAGTTCCCTGAAATAGGGATTGTTTTTATTTTAAAATCAACAAATCAGGGACTTGATTAACCTTGCCTCCTATGACACAATTTTCTTGACCTTTAAACTCATAAAAAATCATAGTTGGGTCCCCTCTGACTTGGTAAATATCTGAAAAATACAAAAGCCATCATACCTTGCCATACTAACCAAATGTGTTTCCATATGGAGACTAGTGGGGATTGAGTACATGTTTAGAGAAGCTAAATGTCATTGTATCCTTTTGCATATCCTTGCTGGATTAGGGGAAAATAACTTCTTTTGTTAACTGTTTGGTGACTTGTGAGTGGTTTATTTTGTCCAACATTGAACCTCAACAAGGCGCTGGTATTGGTCTTACCTCTCTACTGGTTGTGAAGGGACTAAACTGATTAATATAAACTAAAGAGCTATCTTCCCCTCTTAAGAGTGATCAAGGAAATGGCTTTCTTTCTAAACATGGATTTCCACTCTTCCACTTAAGTGGGTGCTAGAGAGATAAAATGCTATACTGGTATCTCTTGGAGATAAGAAGCATCATTGCCTCATCTGCCATGGCTATTCTGTCCCTCAGCCCAACTAGTTGCCCAATGACTTTTTTTTTTCCTATTTTCTTCAAAGATGTGCCAGAAAACCTCAGTTTATATCTAATCATTATGTTTATATATTTAGAATACATACATTCTTATATATAAAATTAGAGTATTAGACTAGATAACTTCTAAAGCAGGAATTTTTAACTTAGGGTCCATGGAATCCCAAGTGGTTTATCAATTTAGCTATGAAAAATACATCTTTATTTGAGGACAATTGTTTTCCATTATAATCCTATGTATTTTATGTTTCAAAAAAGATTGTGCTGTAGGCTTCACCAGACTGCCAAATGGGACCATGACAACAAAACAAAATAAAACAAAACACAACAACAACAACAACAAAAAAAAAACCCTACAACAACAACATAGAGATTTCCTGCTCTAAAGTCTTTTCGAGTTTGAGATCTCTGATCCTTGTTAAAAAAAAAAGTATGTTGAGAATCAAACCAGGATTTGGACCTGGTCTCCAAAATCATATTCTAATATTTTCTCCCTCCCACTTTGAAAGGTTAATTATATACTTGAAAGATCACAAAGAAGGGAGGAAAGTCTGAAAGTCATTCTCTCTTGAAATCAAATGTAATAAAATATTTCTGTGCAGTCCAGGTTAGGTTAATTAAAAGTTATAATTAATAATACATACAATGGCACAAGCAAGGCTCACCTATGCTTGAAAGGAGGAACATAGAAAATCTGGACAGAGATTATAGAGATGCAGGTTTCAGTTGTATTTAAGTAACAGCTTACTAACAGAATGAACAAAAAACAGAATGAAAAGCTTGGGAGAGGGGAGAGGAAAGGATCCTCTCTTCAAGTAAGGGCAGGATGAAATCTTTATTATAGAGGAAATTGTTCTTCAGGTACAGGTTGTGCTGGAAGGCCTCTGACATTACCCTTGACTTTAGAGATCTTATGATTTTGTTATTCTGTAATGATTATAGAAATAATTGGAAAATAGTTTTGTTACTTGGGAGTCGAGATGATCTTATTTATTATTTTTTTGTCCTTGGCAACTAGCACAGAACTTGGCATATAGTTGGTACTTAATAAATACTTTTTGATTGACTGGTTGTTTTTTAATCAGGTTTCCAAGAGTCAACTGGAAATCTCTTTTGAATTTCCTGGATTAGGGAAAGAAAGAAAAAAAAGAATCTTCTCCAGTTCAGGGGTGATGAGATCATCATACAAAAGACAGAAAGCTCAGAAAAGAGATTTGGAAAAGGGAAAGATAGGATTACTAAATATCAGGAATTTTAAATCAACAACAGTAAAAGAAAGGAATTAATCTTGGGCACCTACTGTGTACAACTTACTGTATTACAAAAGAAAGGGGAGTAAAGATTTAGCTCTAGCCAAGTAGTATGGTAGAAAGATCAGTGACTGGCCTTTGGCTTAGGAGATCTAGTTTCAAACCCTGTACTATAATTTGCTAAATATGACTCTGGGAAAGTGTGATAATTTATAAAATGTGGACAATAGTATACAAAAGGCCTGCCTTGCAGAGTTGCTATAAGGAAACACAGCAATCTCTTCTGTAAACCTTCTTTAATCATTTTGGCTGATAATTTTCTCTCTCCTCAAATTATCTTCCCCTGTTTGTTTTTATAGATGACTAAAACTCCTTGTATGTATATATGTATGTATGTATGTATATGCATACATACATTCCTTGAGGCCTGAGACTTTTGAATCCCTTTTACATAAGAATATATATTTAATAGCTGCTTAATAAACATTTGTTGAGTGGAAAGTATTTTATACAACCTTTAAGCCTCAATTCTAAACTCACCTTCTACAAGAGCACTTTCCTAATCCCCCTTTATTGTTAGTGCGTTCAATCCAAAATTACCTTTCATCATTTTCCCTAAACTGAGTTAGAATTATATCCCTAGTGCTATCTGGTTAGTTCCCTCTCTAACTGCAAATTCCAGTTATAACTTCTACTATTTTCTAATCAGTCTGTTATTTGACCTAATATAGATTTTCCCCATCTGCTTTTGGTTCTTTGGTATATGTCTTTACCTTTTACTTTGTTCTCTGTAAAATTCCAATTATAATCAATTTGCTGATGTAATTAAAAACTATATAAGATTGCTGAAAATGTTTCCTACGTCCATTTTATTTCCTAACATAGAATTATATTCCAAGTACATAATACACTGATTATTGAAGTTATCTCTTTGTGTTGATAAGTACTATTGGTAGCAGGACCTATCGATAATTTTTGGACTATTTTTATGTCACAATTAAATCAGTATATGCATTTAATGGGAAAATTTGAGCCAGGATCTACTATGTAGGTGGGAATATTTTGAGGTTAACACTAAGAATCAAAACTTGAAGCTAACATCTCCCAGTCTTGGTAATTTAATTTTTATTATCAGATTTAAGTCTTTTTAAAACAATTTTCAAATGATTAGTTTGCTTATTTGAACCTCTTTATTGAGGAGTAATTTTCTCCCCCTTCCACTCTTCCTAAACATCTGGATGGTAACTCTAAATTGTCCTGCTCACAAAGTCTCTGGATACCTGTAAACAAACTACAGTTTGTGGACTCAAGATTCTGGACAATTCTGCATTCGAAGGGTAGATATTCCTCTAAATCCTGGGTCAGTGTCAGAAGGGATCTCTTTGGGGACAGAAGCAGAAATTTCTTTTTCTAAACAGCCACATGCCGAGGGTTCAAGAGCAGGGGGAGAATGAGGGACTGGAGTTTTGTGAAAGTGTAAAGGAAAAATATACAAAAAATATCTGTGGGTAGGATGTCAGCTTATTGGGTAAAATATGTTAAAGGAAAATTCAACATTCAACCTCCTTGGTAATTGCTTAAGTGTGCAGATCAAGAAAACAATTGAAGTCCAATGTTTTAAAGGTGGATGTCTCTCATTTTCCTTAGCTTCTGAAATATTCTATATTTTGTCCCTTGACTTATAGTAAAGTTTGCTCCTGTACAGTCACACCTGACTATTTGTGACTCTATTTGATGGCAAAGATACCGGAGTGATCTACCATTTTGTTCTCAGGCTCATTTTACAAATGAGGAAACTTAAATAAACAGGATTAAGTGACTTGCCCAGGGTCACATAGCTAGTGTGTGTCTGAGGACCAATTTGAACTCAGGTCTTATTGACTTTTGATCTGTAGGTCCTCTATCCACTGCACCAGGTCTCTGTGTTTTCTATATAATTTTCCCTTTCAATCAATAGAAACTGCAGTTTTTATTTGAATGGGGGAAAAAAATTTCACTCTCCAAGCTGTTTCTTTGTCAACTAAGAATTCCCAGGGCAGCTAGAGATTTACATTTTTTAATCACTAATTATTTTGACAAATATTGTCTAATTGCCTCATTGCTTTTCAGAATTGAGAAGCCTCTGGCTTCTTACCTGTTTAATGAGCCTCATTTTAAAATGCTTGTCATTTTCCTTGTATATTCTATGTATTATCCATCCCATCCAGGAAGTTTGAGGAAAAGACTTTATTTTTCCTTCTAGGTTACCGTACTTGCTGAGGTTATGAGTTCATTATGGCTTTAGAATTGGAAGGAAGCTTAAAGGCTTTTAAATTCAAGATCCTCATAAAATTACATTTTTAAAAAGCCTTTCCAATCCTCCTTAATGCTAGTGCTTTCCATTTGTTCATTATTTCCAATTTACCATGTATCTATGTGGGTGTCACAAACATACACATATGCATAGGGGTATATATACACACATATAGGGTAAATTGGAAACATTCATACATATGCGTATGTATATATATGCATATATATATGTATATACATTTACATACCCACATTCATATATAAATACATAGTTGTTTGCATAACATTTCCCCACTTAAACTCTGGGGAATATATACTATATTTTGTCTTTCTTTGTATTCTTGGGGTGTTTTCATATAGAATTTTTAGCTCTCTTGAAATGACTCCATGGATTTTCAGTGGTCTATAGCATATAAGATAAAAATCACAGGCCAAAAAAATGGCCAAAAGGGTAGTATTTTTAATCTTAATAAAATGTAATCATGCCCTTTATTTCTCTATCTTATAACTAAAGAATTTATGTAATAATTATTTTAAAAGCTGTTTCAGTTCTAAAAATGTATTGTTACAGTAAGAATGTATAATTCCAGGAAGTAATGCCCAGAAGCAAGCACACAGAATAATTTCCTGATCTTAGAAACAGCAAAAAATCAAGAAGGGTCAAGAGATATGAGAGAAAAATCAGTGTCAAATTTGATGGCAATTTGAGGTTACACTTTAGCTTAAAATCAATGCTTCATAAATTCAAAAACTCTTATGTATTTGGAGGCATAAAATCATTTAATTACACCTATGAGGAAGAAATTGAACTATTTGTCAGTAATATCACAAGTATGAATTATGAGACTCTGATACCTCTATAACCATTCCACCTATTCTTTGGATAATGAAGATGAGTAATTGTATGTGACATCATTTAGCATGAGAGAAGGGAGGAAGGAAGAAGGGAAGGAAGGAAGGATGGAGAATAAAAAAGGAAAGTTATTTTTGTTGTTGTATATTCTTCATTCTAGAAGATGACCAATGACATCAGGAGGGTAATGTCTTGACTTTCAAGTGAATTGGATTTAAGTGAGACATACCTATGCAAATTCATCAATCTCACTCTTTTAGAAACATTGGAGTTCATTGGCATCTAGGATCATTGCCAGTTGTCTTGAGGGAGGTTGAAGGAAAGAAGGAAGAAAGGAAGGAAAGAAGGAGAAGAAAGAAAAAAGAAAGAAAGAAAGAAAGAAAGAAAGAAAGAAAGAAAGAAAGAAAGAAAGAAAGAAAGAAAGAAAGAAAGAAAGAAGGAGAAGAAAGAAAGAAAGAAGGAGAAGAAAGAAAGAAAGAAAGAAAGAAAGAAAGAAAGAAAGAAAGAAAGAAAGAAAGAAAGAAAGAAAGAAAGAAAGAAAGAAAGAAAGAAAGAAAGGAAGAAAGAAAGGAAGGAAGGAAGGAAGGAAGGAAGGAAGGAAGGAAGGAAGGAAGGAAGGAAGGAAGGAAGGAAGGAAGGAAGGAAGGAAGAAAGAAAGAAGATTTATTGTTTTTAAGAGTATTGGACTTGGAGCCAGGAAGGCCTGAGTGTAAATCCAGCCTCAGACATTTACAAGTTGTGTGATCTTGGGCAAGTTACTGCAGCTCTGTTTGTCTCACTTTCACAGAGATAACAACATTCCCCTCCTGCCCTAGGTGTTGTGAGAATCAAATGTGATAGTATTTGCAAAGTACTTAGTCCAGTATCTGGCACACAGTAAGAATTATATAAAATGTTAACTATTAGGAAATTGAGAACAAAGCATGTTTGGTCACACAATAATATTTGGAGAGAGATTTGGACCAAAGTTCTAATTCTTTCAACTATGCCTTTTATTTCATTGGAATAATGCCATGGGTCCACATCATATTTTAAGGCAAAACTATTTTTAAAAGCTCAGAAAATTGAGAACAACAAGAAACCAACATGATGTTACTTTTCTTTTGCTTAAGCATTGACCAGCTGAAGAATCCTGAAGAAGTAGCAAAATTGGATATTGTCTGCTGTGTCTGTGTACCTTCTAGTGCAGATACTGAAATCCTCCAAATGGGGAGAAGCAATCAGAAAAAGACCCCTGCTTCATTCTTTACCTATAGATAATAGCTTTGACTAATAATGTCACCTTTACTTCATTGTAATGTCACAGGATAAAGCACTATATTTCCTCTGTACTATTAGACTGCTGGCATTGTTTTGGGTGGTGATTTGTAATTTCATCTGTGTAAAACCTGGTGTGAAAATACTCTTCACAAGTATAATTTGCTAACTTTTATAATTTACCATTGACCAGAGGTATGAAAAGATTAAATGATTTCCACAACTAATATACTAGCCTTATAGGTGACTGAAGCAGGCTCTATGGAGCCTTTAAAGCTTAGTAGGTTTCAAAGACACTAAGGCCATCCACTGTATTCAGGACCATTGCCAATCACCTTGACTTTTGTCCCACCACTGGACTTTTGATGATCCAGGAAGAGAGAGTAAGTGGAGCTCAGCCCCTCTTAAATCCAGTTCCAAAGCTAGTCAAGATATCCCTAGTGATGTCACTGGTCATCTTAGAAAACAAGGCAGGATTTGTCTACTGAACTTCCCTATGTCAAGGATGACATCAGCATCCAATATAAATCAGTACTATTAACTGGATTTTATGTTTTAATATAGAAAACTATAATAAACCATTTCCAGTCTTGCAAACCATGAAGAAAGAAATCCTGTAATATGACTTTTGCAGTCTGAATTCTCCAACAATTCTTCCCCCTTTGGGCAGCACTCCCCAACCCTGGGCATCCTGCAATAAGTTTCTGAAATGAGGCATCAAACATTTGTATTGAGAGATTGGATATGATTAAGTATCCTCAATGGAGAACTTTATTTTGGTGCTGCCATCTGCAGCTGTAATTAGTTTGAACTTGTTAAAATGAAAAGTTTGACAGAACCTCTAAATCCAATTTCTGAAGAAGGAAAGCCTGAATATTGAATTTAGATAAAAGCACCCTGTTGAAATGCAAGAGACTTGGGCTTGTAGAACTATTATTTTATTTGATCATAGCTTTTTATTTTCAAAATTCATGCAAAGGTTGTTTTCAAGATTCACTTTTGCAAAACCTTGTGTTCCAAATTTTTCTCCCTCCTTCCTCCCTTAGACAGAAAGCAATCCAATATAGCTTAAACATGTGCAACTCTTCTATACATATTTCCACATTTATCATTCTGCACAAGAAAAATCCGATCAAAAATGAAAACAATGAGAAAGAAAAATAAAAACAAGCAAACAACAACAAAAAAGTGAAAATACTGTTATGAATGGGCCTGAATCACCTCATTGTCATAAAGAGCCACATCCATCAGAGTTTCATCAGATTTTTTTTGAGGGACAG
>JAJPUD010018617.1:17133-28344 GCA_023553655.1 Myrmecobius fasciatus | reverse complement strand
TAAATCCACATAAATCATTAGCATTTTTATATATCACCAACAAAATGCAACAGCAAGAGATACAAAGAGAAATTCCATTCAAAATAACTATTGATAGTATAAAATATTTGTGAATCTATCTGCCAAGGGAAAGTCAGGATCTATATGAGCAAAACTACAAAACACTCTCCACACAAATAAAGTCAAATCTAAACAATTGGAAAATCATCAAGTGCTCTTGGATAGGTCGAGCAAATATAATAAAGATGGCAATACTACCTAAACTAATTTATCTATTTAGTGCTCTACCAATCAAACTCCCAAGAGATTATTTAACTGACATAGAAAAAATAACAACAAAATTCATCTGAAAGAACAAAAGGTCAAGAATTTCAGGGGATTTAATGAACAAAAATGCAAATGACGGTGGCCTAGATGTACCAGATCTAAAACTATATTATAAAGCAGTGGTCACCAAAACCATTTGGTACTGGATAAGAAATAGAGTAGTGGATCAGTGGAATAGGTTAGGTTCACAGGACAAAATCATCAATGACAACAGTAATCTAGTGTTTGATAAACCCAAAGACCCCAGTATTTGGGATAAAAAACTCACTATTTGTCAAGAACTGCTGGGATAATTGGAAACTAGTAAGAAAGAAATTAGGCATTGACCCACACCTAACACCATATACCAAGATAAGGTCAAAATGGATTCATGATCTAGGCATAAAGAATGATATTATAAACAAATTAGAACAATGTAGGATGGTTTACCTCTCAGACCTGTGGAGGGGGAAGGAATTTGTGACCAAAGAAGAACTAGAGGTCATCATTGATCACAAAATAGATGTTTGACTATTTCAAGTTAAAAAAAAAATTTTTGTACAAATAAAATGAATGCAGACAAGTTTAGAAGGGTAGCAGTAAACTGGGAAAATATTTTTACATCCAAAGCTTCTGATGGGGGCCTCATTTCTACAGTATATAGAAAATTGATTCAAATATATAAGAATTCAAGCCATTCTCCAATTGACAAATGGTGAAAAGATATGAACAGACAATTTTCAGATGAAGAAATTGAAACTATTTCCGGTCACATGAAAAGGTGCTCCAAGTCACTATGGATCAGAGAAATGCAAATTAAGACAACTCTGAGATACCACTACACACCACTACACATCAGATTGGCTAACATGACAGGAAATGTTAATGACGAATGTTGGAGGGGATGTGGGAAAACTGGGACACTGATACATTGTTGGTGGAACTGTGAATAGACCCAACCATTCTGGAGAGCAATTTGGAACTATGCTCAAAAAGTTATCAAACTGTGCATATCATTTGACCCAGAAGTGTTTCTACTGGGCCTATATCCCAAACAGATTTTACAGGAGGGAAAGGGACCCACATGTGCAAAAATGTTTGTGGCAGCCCTTTGTGTAGTGGCAAGAAACTGGAAATTGAAAGGATGCCCATCAATTGGAGAATGGGTGAATAAATTATGGTATATGCATGTTATGGAATATTATTGTTCTGTAAGAAACGACCAACAGGAGGATTTCAGAGAGGCCTGGAGAGACTTGCATGAACTGATGCTGAGTGAAATCAGTAGAACCAGGAGAACATTATACACAGCAACAAGACTATGTGATGATCAATTTTTATGGACATGGTTCTCTTCAACAATGATGTGATTCAAACCAGTTCCTATTGTTCAGCGATAAAGATAGTCATATACATCCAGAGAGAGGCCTGTGGGAACTGAGTGTGAACCACAACACAGCATTTTAATGCTTTTTATGAATATTTACATGCATTTCATTTTCCTTCTTAGGTTGTTTTTTTTCTTCTCTTTCTAGATCTGATGTTTCTTTTACAGTAAGATAACTGTCTAGATATGTATACATGTATTGTATTTGTCATATAATTTATCCTATTTAGCATGTATTAGATTACCTGTCACCTTGGGGTGAGGGGTGGGCGGGGAGGAGGGGAAAAGCTTGGGAACAAAAAAAAGTTTTTGCAAAGGTCAATGTAGAAAAATCACTTATATGTTTTGTAAATAAAAAGCTTTATTAAAAAAAGAAAGAAAGAAAGATATGTAAAAGACACTCTGAAAAATATGGTCTCTACTGAATTTGTTGTCATATTTCTGAGCTCATCATTATGATTTTCTGGTTTCTCTATTTTGGTACCTTAACTGATATTATTAATATAGATTAGTATAGCTGATATAGATATAAACATGAGTATAGATATAGATAAGTATATATCTATCTAAATGTGTATTAAGTTCACCAATTTGAACAACAACAAAAAATGAGTTGTCTATTCTAATTGTAGACTTCACAAGTATCTATGAAGATATTTCACAGGTAATTTCACAAACAAATTTTTCCCCCTTAATAGTGCCAGATGAAATGAGATGAGTAATAATTGCATACAAAAATGCGTAATTACCAAGAGATTTTAAAACTTAAAATACGTTTCATTTTTTCTGTGTAAACAACAATGCTGATACATCTTTATTTGTCTTCATGACATCTGAGTGCATTATCTTATTTCAGGGATTCATAATGGCAAAGAAAGTGTATTTTTTTTTGTTTTATTGAATCATTTAAAACTTGGTTGTAATACTAAACATAACATTTTCACCAATTGTGCTGTTGAAGGCTTAAAGAACTTCTGTCACTAAATTTCATCAACACATGAATTTTTCCTTCTTTGCTTTTATCAAGTCTGGAATAATCTTAACTTTAAAGACTTACATATTCTTTTTTTTTAAAGAACAAACCTAGCTAAGTATTGGAAGATTCACTTGTAATATGATAAAAAGAAAATGAACATAATACTTACAGAAATTTTCAAAGTTCATTTTCTGAATGATAGAGTAAATGTGATCTACATTAGTGCAGATAATAGCAATATAAGTGAACACACAGAAACTTTTTGCTAAAAGTGTTTTTATTTCCCTTCCTTCAACATATATATGCAATACAATTTTCTTTTTTGAAGTTGATCTCTGATAATAAATCATCATTTAAAATTATACTGTACCTTTGGGATCAAACTAATAATCAGTTCTAAGTTTTGTTTGACCTCAATTTAAAGCACCTATTAAAATGTGTTTCAGCTCCTTACTGAAAAATCTCACTCTGGACACTAAATTCATCTTCATATAATTAGTTTATTTCTTAAGGAAAATTAACAAAGGAAATACAGATAGAATCTTATACCATTGATAAGTTAATAACAGGCTATTGATGGCCACTTAGTTGCCTTTAAGAATGATTATGCATTACTTTTTTCATCAAGTTAAAGACTTGAGAAAGATGTTATGGTTTCAATTATTAATCTGAAGAATAAAGGAATATGTTACATTAAGAAAAAGACTATTAATATTTTCTACCATAAAATATTTGTTGTTTTGCCTTGTTTTATATAACTGAAATTTCCAAGTCCTTTTTGCATATTATAACCATTTATCAGCACAGAAATTCACATTTGTGTAAAAATGAAGTACACTTTTTATATTATTCATAATTTATTTTTGTGACTTTAATTGAAGTACTTTTGACCTTAGGTGAAGGTCATTTGTTAAACTTGTATGGAATGCTACAACATATTCCTTTAATTATAACTTTAGGCATTGTCAAATTGTATGACAATTTGAGAGATGAAAAATTAGTAGTAAAAAAGTTATGTTATTATCTCAATTCTTGCACAAAATTTTGTACCTTACAATCCATACACTATCTCTGTCATTATAAGTAAAGGGATCTCCAGCATTAGTGACACCATATCGTATCTCATATTTTCTAGCAACTAAATAATATACTTCAGCATTGTAGGATTTTAATTTATAAAGGTAATAAAACTCTTCTATAGGAAATCCTAATTTCAGTAGGAAAAATTGCAATATCAATAATCCTAAATTGTATGAAATCTAACCTTGAGTAGCAAGCAATATCAGGATTCTAGACTCATTTTTCAGGTTTATGAAGAATCCTCATTAGGAGACAACTCTGTAGTACTTTATAATAGATGGATATAAAGAAGAGTAATGGAACACATATATTAGATTTGTTAGCTAGTTCTGGTAATTACTGCAGTAAAAGGTTCACGTACCTATCAAGTGCATGTCAAAGTTACTTGAATGAACTTCCTAAATGTTACTTTGAATTTATAACATTATGTTTAAGATTCACTAAGAACAAAACTAATAAATGATCATTTTGCTATAATATAACATAATCATACTTGGATAGGGAATCCATAAATGGGAATTAACATCAGTTCAGTTTGGAATATCTTTTATGATTCACTCTTTTGGGAAGGGGCATAAGGTTCTCAATGGGATTTTCTACAACCACATACAAATAATTTGACAGGGATTAAATCATTTGTGGTTTATTCAAAAATGGGACCTGCATATATTTTGTTACTTTTGTTTTTACAGCTCTTCTTAAATGCTTCTTTCAGATTGATCAAATGCCTTTTGCTTAGAAATTGGAAGCAACATTCTTTAATTTCTTCATTGCTATGTAGAAAAAAAAAGATTTGATGAACAGACGGGGAAAGGAAAGTAAACTCTGGATAGATGGTTCGGTGGGAACCATATCAATCCTTGACAAATAAGTTTTGTGTAGGCCTCATTCCTGAAATTCTCACTTTTCTTATAATTTTGGATACATTTAAGTAAATTTCAGGCAAATTTTCTTTGTATTTATTTATTTAAAATTTAAGTACAAAATAAAAATGAGAAAAAAGAGAAAGGGAAAATAATAAAAGAAAGGAAAAGAAAAGCATTGCTATGTCCACAGCAAAACATAAGAGGATTCAAAATATGGGAAAATAAATTTTTATTTCAAATTTCATTTTAATGTAAATGATGAGCTTCACCAATAAATTAAGTACTGAGAAGAAGGAAGAAAGATACTGAGAATGATTGTTCAGTAACTAAAAATTCAGATAATCATCGTATGAGATAGGAAAGTCCCTTTTATTGAAAAGTATAATTAGGCTTATTACAGACCAGCAATGGTAAATCGATAGAAAAACAAATTTTAGAGAATATATCTGGATATAACACAGGATGTGTCATATGTTAACAATATTTCCATTAAGTGACAGAGGATTTTGATGCCTTTTTCAAAGGCTATGACACGCCTATTTCATAAATTTGGAAAAATTTTGATTAAAGCTGATCCAAAGAATTTGTCCAGGTAGATAAATTAGAAATGTAGGCTTACTATTTTCTTTAAAAAGATATAAAATAGTTCCTTTTTAGTTTACTGATGTGAAACTTTATTCTATGTTTTTCTTTTATGTCTTTATTCTATGTTTTTCTTTTATGTCTTTATTCTATGTTTTTCTTTTATGGATAAATACTCAAAGGACTTTCCAAAGCATTCAGTGTTCTTGAAGAGTAGAGATAATCACTGTCAAAATTCTGGTACCTCTGGACAGATTAATATAAGAAATCCCAATCTGAAAAAAATGTTCCTCATGGTTTTCATATGCTTATTTAAAAAAAAGAACAATTAGAAAGAATGTATTGAAAGGTGGAGCCAAAAATGACAGCAAAAAATAATGACAAGTGTTGGAGGGTATGTGAGGAAATTGGAATACTAATACATTTTTGGTGGGGTTGTGAGCTGATTCAACCATTCTGGAGAGCAATCTGGAACTATACAAAAAGAGCTACCAAAATGTGCATACCCTCTCATCCAGCAGTGTTTCTACTGGGCCTATATCTGAAAGAGATTTTAAAGGAGGGAAAGGGACCCACATGTGCAAGAATGTTTGTGACAGCCCTTTTTGTAGTGGCTAGAAAGTGGAAACTGAATGGATGCCCATCAATTGGAGAATGGCTGAATAAATTATGGTATATGAATGATATGGAATATTATTGTTCTGTAAGAAATGACCAACAGGATGATTTCAGAGAGGCCTGGAGAGACTTACATGAACTGATGCTAAGTGAAGTGAGCAGACCCAGGAGATCATTGTACACAGCAACAACAAGATTATACAATGATCAATTATGATCGATGTGCGTCTTATTAACAATGAAATGATTTAGAACAATTCCAGTATACTTGTGATGAAGAGAGCCATCTGCACCTAGAGAGAGGACTGTGGGAACTGAGTGTTGATCACAACATACCATTTTCATTCTTTCTGTTGTTGTTTGCTTGAATTTTTTCTTTCTCATTTTTTTTCTTTCTGATTTTATTTTTCTTGTTAAGCAAGATAATTGTATAAAAACGTAAGCATATATTGGATCTAACCCATAATTTTACCAAAATTTGATGGTTTTTTTTTTTACCGCATTATAATTTTACTATATTGGATAATCCCATCTAGGGTAGGGGGTGGAGAAAGAAGGAGAAAATTGGAACAACATTTTACAAGAGTTAATGTTGAAAAATTATCCATACATATGTTTTGAAAATTAGAAGCCTTAATTTAAAAAAAAAGTAAAAGAAAGGTAGAGCAAAATTGGTGAACAGAACATGGGAAGTTGCCTGAGATCTCCTTAATTTTCTCTGGAAATAAAATTAAATCAAGCCTCTAAATGGATTCTATAAAAACAGAATTCATGAAAAGGTGAAATGAATCAATTTTCTACCTTAAGATAACTTGAAAGCAATTCAGAAAAGTACTATCTCATTTGGACCAGCACAGACAGTAGCTAGGTAAGCCAGCAGGAGGTTCTTAACTAGAGCAATGATTTCAGTAACTTAAACTTCTCAATCCAACCTCTGCAAGCTAGTGACAAAGCAGGCCACTTGCAAATCCTTCAACCCAAGCTCAAAAAGCAAATTGCCAGGCTTGAAACCACATCAAAACAGGTGCAACCATGCCAGGCCTTTCCAGCATAGTGAGCAAATGGCAACCATTGAGACTCTGGTGTAGAAAGCCAGAGACCAGGTCCCAGGCACCCAGCATAAGAAGCTTGGGAAAGTGCCTCCTATTCCCCAGGAGCAGAACTCAACTTAACAAAATGGGCAAAAACAGAGGTCTGACTAAAGAAAGTTACTATCATGAGAGGGAAAATTTAAATGCCAACACAAAATAGGACAAATTTCAAAATATCTGCATGTTAAGTTCCAAAAGGGAATATGAATTTGTCTCAAGCCAAAAAAAGTTCTCTTGAAAGAGTACAAAAATTATTGTAAAAATTGTTCAAGTCACACAGAAGACAAATTGTAAAAATAAATGAGTTATGCAGGGAAATCATAGAAAATAAGAGTCAGCAGCTTGGAAACAAAACATGTTAAAAATAGAACTGATCAAATTAGGAAAAAATACCCTGGGGAAATAAAAACTCTTAAAACCAAAATTGAGCAAATGGAAAAAGAAGCACAAAGGCCAACTAAAGAATATAGTTCTTTAAAATATAATTATGCATGTGGAAGCTCATGACTAAATGAGTTATCAAGAATCAATTTTAAAAATCAAAAGATTGAAAAAAAGAAAATATAAAATATGTAACTATAAAATAATCACCCAGGCAAATAGATCCAGGAAAGCAAATTTTGGAATTATTGGACTGTCTGAAAGCCATAATTTAAAAACAAACCTAGACATCATCTTTCAAGAAAATATCAAGGAAAACTGTCATGATATCCTAGAACCACAGGATAAAGGAGTCATTAAAACAATCCACTGATCACCTACTGAAAGAGTTACAAAAATGAAAACTCTAAGGAATATTGTAGCCAAATTCCAAAATTTTTGTACCAAGGAGAAAATACTTCGAGCAAACAGAAATAAATAATTCAAATATCAAGAAACCACATTTAGGATTACACAGGACTTTGAAGCTTCTAAAGAACTGGAGGGCCTTAAATATACAATTTCAGAAGGCAAAGGAGATTGCATTCCAACCAGACATTAACAACCCCATAAAACCAAATGTAATAAGCTGAGCATAATCTTTCAGAAGAAAAGACTGACATTCAATGAAATAGGGCACTTTCAAATTTTCCCAATGAAAAATTGAAAAGAAAATTTGATATTCAAATAAAATGCTTGATAAGTATAAAAAATACACAGGAAGCAAAAATGATATACTATTAAATAAGATTACACTGGTTACATCCATATATGAGAAGATCATACTTGTAACTCTTGAGAACTGCATCTCTGTTAGGGCAGTTAGGAAAAATATACCTGAATAGAGGGTAAGAGTATAAGTTGTCTTTCATGTGATGATATAAAAAAATAAGGGTGAAAAAATAATTTTACTGGGCAAATGCAAGAGAGACAACAGGATAAATTACGTTACATGAAAAGGTGCAAAAGACCTACAAGAGTAAAGGGAAAGAAGAGAATGAGCATTGTTGGGAATTTGATCTCATCATATTTACCTCAAAGAGACAATAACATACACACTGAATTTTTGCATAGAACTTTATCTTATCCTTTGAGGAAAAGGGAATACAAAGGGAAGGCGGTGATATAGGAACTGGAAAGAGGAAAAAAGGTGAAGGAAGGACAGATTGAGAGATGTGATGATCAGAAGTACATAGAAGGATGGATTAAAAACAAGAATCCTATAATATGTTGTTTATAAAAAACATATCTGAAATAGAGAGATACACACAGAGTAAAGGTACAAGGATGGGGAAAATATATTATGCTGTGTGTAGAATTGGGGATTTGAGTGCAGAAAGACTGAGTGAACCTTAGTGGATTACAAATGCCGGTCCAATGTGCTGCAGAGATATGGCTCTATGAAAAGTGGAGCCAGCACATCCAGTGAGTGCAGAAGTAGTGGGCAAAGATGGTGCTGGCTGTCAACAATTACAAGGGTGGAATTTTAGGTTTGAAGTTCCAGATGAGAGGGGACAGCTGAAGTGAAGACAAAGGCACCATTCCCATCCCACAATTTGAAGTTCTTAGACCAATATTTCCAATTTTAAAAAAAATGAACTGGCAAAGAAGAAAGGAAAATAAAAACATAGAAGCATGATATGAGAATATGGAGACCCAGGGATCATTTTCAGAACAAGACGGTGAAGTAAAAAAAAAATTCTTCTATCATTAAAAAGTAACATTTAGTGCTCTCATTACATTTTCAAATTTTCTTTTTTTATTAAAGCTTTTTATTTGTATAACATATGTATGGGTACTTCCCCAGCATTGATATTAACAAAGCTTTCCATTACAACATTTACCCCCAGTCCCCTCCCCTCCCCTAGATAGAAGGAAGTCCACTACATGTCAGTAATATTGAAATACTTGACAAGTTGTGCAAAAAAAATCCTATCTACAAGAAAAAAAAAGAAAATCAGAGAAAGGCAACACAATGCAGGCAAATATCAATAGAGATCATGAAAATGTTACGTTGTGGTCCATATTTCACAGCCCTCTCTCTGGGTGCATATGGTTTTCTTCAGTGAACAATTGGAACTGGTTTGAGACAATTATTTGTTGCAGAGGCCATGTCCATCAAAATTGATCATCATGTAATACTGTTGTTGCTGTGTATAATGATCTCCTGGTTCTGCTCGTTTCACTCAGCATCAGTTCATGCAAGTCTCTCCAGGCCTCTCTGAAATTGTCCTGCTGGTCGTTTCTTACAAAGCAATAATATTCCATAACATTCATATACCATAATTTATTCAGCCACTCTCCAATTGATGGGCATCCCTTCAGTTTCCAGTTTCTAGACACTACAAAAAGGGCTGCCACAAACATTCTTGCACATGTGGGTCCCTTTACCTCCTCTAAGATCTCTTTAGGATGTAGGCCCTATAGAAACACTGCTGGGTCAAAGGGTATGCACAGTTTGATAACTTTTTGAGCATAGCTTCAAATTGCTCTCCAGAATGATGGGATCTGTTCACAATTCCACCAACAATGTATCAGAGTCCCAGTTTTCCCACATCCCCTCCAACATTCATCGTTATCTTTTCCTGTCATTTTACCAATCTGACAGGTGTGTAGTGGTACCTCAGAGTTGTCTGAACTTGCATTTCTCTGATCAATAGTGATTTGGAGTAACTTTTCATATGACTAGAGATGGTTTTAATTTCATCATCTGAAAATTGTTCATATACCGTGACCACTTATCTATTGAAGAGTGGCTTGAATTCTTGTGTATGTATATATATATATATATATGTATATATATATATATGGGACAATTCGCTATATATTTTAGAAATGAGGCCTTTATCAGAACCATTAAATGTAAACATGATTTCCCAATTTGATGTTTTCCTCAAAATCTTGTCTGCATTACTTTTATTTGTACAGAAACTTTTTAACTTAATATAATCAAAATTATCCATCTGGTGTTCAATTAGGAGTACCAGGTCTTCTTTGAACAAAAATTTATTCCATCTCCACAGGTCTGAGAGCTAAACTATATTATGTTCCTCTAACTTGCTTGCAAAATCACCCTTTATAACTAGATCTTGAACCCATTTAGATCTTATCTTGGTATGTGGTGTTAGATATGGGTCAAGCCTAATTTCTTCCACACTAGTTTCCAATTTTCCCAGCAGTGTTTGCCAAATAGTGAGTACTTATCCCAAAAGCTGGGGTCTTTGGGTTTATCAAACATTAAATTGTTAACGTTATTGCCTATATAGTCCTGATAACCTATCCTGTGCCCTGATCCACTGCTTTATTTCTTAGCCAGTACCAAATGGTTTTGATGACCGCTGCTTTATAATATAGTTTTAGATCTGGTACAGCAAGGCCACCTTCATCTGCCTTTTTGTTCATTAATCCCGTTGAAATCCTTTACCTTTTTTTCTTTCAAATGAACTTTGCTACTATTTTTTCTAGATCTGTAAAATAATTTCTCCAGAGTTTGATTGGTATGGCACTAAATAAGTAGATTAATTTGGGTACTGTTGTCATTTTTATTATGTTCGCTCTGCCTACCCATGAGCACTTAATGTTTTTCCAATTGATTAGGTCTGATTTTATTTGTGTGGAAAGTGTTTTGTAGTTTAGTTCGTATAGCTTCTGACTTTTCCTTGGCAGATAGTTTCCCAAATATTTTATCCTATTATCCGTTATTTGTAATGGAATTTCTTTTTGTATCTCTTGCTGCTAAACTTTGTTGGTAATATATAAAAATGCTGATGATTTATGTGGATTAATTTTGAATCCTGGCACTTTGCTAAAGTTGTGAATTATTTCTAGTAGTTTTTTAGTTGAGTCTCTAGAGTTCTCTAAGTATACCATCATGTCATCTGCAAA
>JAJPUD010018617.1:0-17033 GCA_023553655.1 Myrmecobius fasciatus | reverse complement strand
TATTTGTGTGGAAAGTGTTTTGTAGTTTAGTTTGTATAGTTTCTGACTTTTCCTTGGCAGATAGATTCCCAAATATTTTATCCTATCATCTGCTATTTGGAATAGAATTTCTTTGTGTATCTCTTGCTGCTGAACTTTGTTGGTAATATATAAAAATGCTGATGATTTATGTGGATTAATTTTGAATCCTGCCACTTTGCTAAAGTTGTGAATTGTTTCTAGTAGTTTTTTAGTTGAGTCTCTAGGGTTCTCTAAGTATACCATCATGTCATCTGCAAAGAGTGATAATTTGGTTTCTTCATTACCTACTCTGATTCCTTTTATCTCTTTTTCTTCTCTTATTGCTAAAGCTAACATTTCTAATACAATATTAAATAGTAATGGTGACAGTGGCAGCCTTGTTTCACTCCTGATCTTATTGGGAATGGTTTTAGTTTGTCTCCATTACATATGATGCTTGCTGATGGTTTTAAATAGATGCTACTGATCATTTTAAGGAAAAGCCCATTTATTCCTATACTCTCTAGTGTTTTTAATAGGAAGGGGTGTTGGATTTTATCAAAGGCTTTTTCTGCATCTATTGAGATAATCATATGGCTTTTTTAGTTTGATTATTAATATAATTAATTATGCTGATAGTTTTCCTAATATTGAACCAGCCCTGCATCCCTGGTATAAATACTACTTGGTCATAGTGTACTATCCTGGGGATGACTTTCTGCAATCTCATTGCTAATATCTTATTTAAAATTTTTTCCTCAATATTCATTAGGGAAATTGGTCTATAGTTTTCTTTCTCTGTTTTCACCCTACCTGGTTTAGCTATCATCACCATATAGGTCTCATAGAAGGATTCTGGCAGTATACATTCTGTCCCTATTTTCTCAAATAGTTTGTGTAGTATTGGAATTAATTTTTCTTTGAATGTTTGGTAGAATTCACACGTAAATCCATCTGGCCCTGGAGATTTTTTTTCTTAGGGAGTTTGTTAATAGCTTGTTCTACTTCTTTTTCTAATATGGGCTATTTAAATAATTTATATCCTCTTCTTTTAACCTAGGCAATCTATATTTTTGTAGATATTCCTGCATTTCATTTAGATTATCAAACTTACTGGCATAAAGTTGGGCAAAGTAACTCCTAATTATTGCTCTAATTTCCTCTTCATTGGAGGAAAGTTCTCCCTTATCATTCTTGAGACTAACAATTTCATTTTCCTCTCTCCTTTTTCTTATCAAATTAACTAAAAGCTTATCTATTTTGTTGGTTTTTTCATAGAACCAACTCTTAGTTTTATTTATTAACTCAATAGTTTTCTTGTTTTTGATTTTATTAATTTCTCCTTTTAGTTTTAGAATTTCCAATTTGGTATTTAATTAAGGGTTTTTAATTTGTTCTTTTTCTAGTTTTTTTAATAATAAGCCCAATTCATTGATCTTTTCTTTCTCTATTTTATGCAAGTAAGCATCTAGAGATATAAAATTGCCCCTTATAACAGCTTTGGCCGTATCCTACAAATTTTGGTATGTTGTCTCCTGATTGTCATTTTCCTGGATGAAATTATTGATTGTATCTATGATTTGCTCTTTCACCCATTCATTCTTCAGGATTAGATTATTTAATTTCCAAGTAACTTTTAGTTTATTTTCTCCTGGCCTTATATTGCATGTGATTTTTATTGCACAATGATCTGAAAAAGATGCATTTACTATTTCTGCCTTTCTGCATTTGATTTTGAGGTTTTTATGCCCTAACACATGGTCAATTTTTGTATAGGTTCAATGGACTGCTGAGAAAAAAGTAAACTCCCTACTGTCTCCATTCAACTTTCTCCATAGATCTATCATACCTAACTTTTCTAACAATTGGTTTATCTCCCTAGTCTCTTTCTTGTTTATTTTGTGGTTTGCTTTATCTAATTCTGAGAGAGCAAGGTTGAGATCCCACACTGGTATCGTTTGGCTGTCTATTTTTTTCTTGCATCTCTCTTAATTTCTCCCCTAGGAATTTAAATTCTATTGCACTTGGTGTGTATACATTTAGTATTGATATTGGTACATTATCTATGGTACCCTTTAATAAAATATAGTTTCCTTCCTTATCTCTTTTGATTAGATCTATCTTGGCTTTTACTTGATCTGAGATAAGGATTGCTACCCCTGCTTTTTTTTTTTTTTTTGTTCACCTGAAGTATAATATTTTCTGCTCCAGCATTTTACCTTCATCCTATATGCGTCACTATGTTTGAGATGTGTTTCTTGTAGACAACATATTGTGGGATTCTGGTTTTTAATCCAGTCTGCTATCCACTTCCACTTTATGGGAGAGTTCATCCCATTCACATTCACAGTTTGAATAACTAATTCTTTATTTCCTGCCATTTTATTTACCCAAGTTATGTTTTCCCCTTTCCTTTCCCCTTTCTCCCTTCCCTCCTCCTCCGTACTTTGCTTTTGATGACCCCCTCCCCCAAACAATCCACCACCCTTTAGATCCCCTCCCCCTTTTTTAACTCCTTTCACCTGATTCTTCTATTTTCCCTTCTAATAGTTTATCCCTTTCTTTTTCCTCCTTTCCCTCCCACTTCCCTCTAGCAACAGACAAGTTTCTATGTGAAATCAAGTGTCTGATATACATTTATAGAACCCAACCTGATGATAGTAAGATTTACACAATGCTCATCTCCCTACGCTATTTCTCTCAATTATTTTAGGTTTTCTTTGCCTTTTCAAGAGATTTTATCTTGTTTTACCTCCTTTTTTTAAGATCTTATTTTACCACTTTTCCCTCTTTTCCCCAGTATGACAACCTTTCCCCCTCTAGTTTTCTTTTTCATATTATCAAAGTAATATCTAGTTAATCATACCCCCAAACTTTAAGTATCCCCATAGTAGAAATAAAGTTCTCAAGAGTCCTTTCCTTTTTACCTTTTTATGCTTCTCTTGAGCTCTGTGTTTGGAGGTCAAATTTTTTGTTCAGATCCTGTCTTTTCATTAGAAATAGGTGAAATTCACCTATATCATTGAATGACCATCTTCTTCCCTGGAGGATAATGCTCATTCTAGCTGGATAGGTTATTCTTGGCTGTAATCCAAGTTCCACTGCATTTCATAATATCTGGTTCCAAGCCCTTCGATCCTTCAATGTGGAGGCTGACAGATCGTGTGTGATTCTAATTATTGATCCTCGGTATTTGAATTGTTTCTTTCTAGCTGCTGGCAGAATTTTTTCCTTGGTGCTATAGTCCTGAAATTTAGCCATGATATTCCTTGGGGTTTTAATTTTGGGTTCTTTTTCAGGAGGTGATCAGTCAATTCCTTCAATGGTGATTTTGCCTTCTGATTCTACAACCTCAGGGAAGTTTTCTTTCAGAATTTCTTGGAAGATAGTGTTTAGATTCTTTTTTTCATCATGCCTTTCAGGAAGACCAATAATTCTTAGATTGTCTCTCCTAGATCTATTTTCCAAGACAGTTGTTTTTCCTAGGAGATATTTCATATTTTCTTCTAATTTTTCATTTTTTTTGTTTTTGTTTGACTGATTATTGAAGTCTTATTGAGTCATTCACTTGCCTTTGTTCAATTCTTATTTTTAAAGTGTTGTTTTCTTCAGTTACCTTTTTAACCTCCTTTTGTAACTGTCCAATTGAATTTGTTCATTGCACTCTTTTTCCAATTCACTAATTTTATTTTTCAATAAATTGGTGTCTTTTTCATATTTCTTTTGCGGGGCATCATATCCTTCTTGCACTGATTTCAATTTATTTTCCCATTTATCCTCCAGCTCTCTTATGAGGTTCTTTAAGCAATCTTCTAGAAAGGCCTTTTGAAAAGGGGACCAGTGATGGTCCTTAATAACTTTCTTTGGAGGTCTATCTAAAGGAACCTCAGGATGTGGGGTCATCCCTTCTTTCTCTTGATATAAACTGTCTATGGTGAAAGCTCTCTTTTGCTTCTTCATGTTTTTTTTAGACAGCATGGATGTCTCTTTAAGACTCGGAAAAAAATCTTTGCCCTGGGGCAATTCGTCAAATTAATTTAAGGTGCTGGGCAGGTGGGGGCTAGGACTAAATCGGGATAATTCCTTAAACAAGGCAAGTCTGCCAGAACACCTGTCCACAATCAGGGCAGAGTGTCTGGAGTGCCTCAGGGCAGAGTGTCTGGAGTGCCTCAGATAATCTCCAGGTGTTTGGAGTTTGGAGTGTGGAGTTTCTGCCATGATGAGCTGAGCTGAGTCCCATCCTCACTTCCTGGCCTACATCTGAGTCTACTGTTTATCCCTCTGTTCGAGTTAGACAAACCTGATATGAAGTTCTTCAGAAAGCAGTGTCCAAATATTTCTGGATTTGTTGACTTATAGATCAGTTCAGAGGCTTATTTTATTGTTGGTTTGAGAGAAGATCAGAGGAGGATGCAGAGAGTCACGTTTTCACTCCGCCACCTTGGCTCCACCCCCCGGAAGTCCACATTTTCAAATTTTCTAAGGCCTCTCATGATGATTCCAAAAGAAGAGAAGTGAAATTAAAAATTCAAATAAGAATCTCATTGAACATTTTTCTAGTGATATTGAAACCTTTTTGACCAAAAAGTAGATTTATAAGGGGACAAAGCATATTGTTTCAAGTGGAAATCTTATTGAATTTAATTCTCTACTGTCATGCTACATTGAAGTTGCTTTTAAATATTCTCCTGAGACAATATCTCCATTTACATCATCCAGTCAAACAATACCATAATGAATAGAGGGAATACAAAAAAACATTGTATCTGAAGCTAGAAATTTTCAGATCAATAAATACTGTGTGGAAAATTTACTGAATTTTCTTGGGTCACAGTGTCCTCATCTCTATGTCTGGGGGATAAATCTAGATTATTTTTTGGCAAACTGCCCAATTTTCAAATACTGGGTTACTGTTAAAATGATTTCATTCTTTCTACTGCCTCATATTCTATAACATTAAATAGCAATTGTCATATTGCTTGGAGGAACATATTTATAAGACATAAATTTAAGAAATTTTAAAAAATGAATCAAATTTTATTTTTCATAATAATTTCTAGGATGACAAAAATGTACAATGGAATTAAGATGATGATAGTGACTCTGCTTCTGATGGTAATTGTGAAAATAGTAACATTATATAACACATTAATTTCTGCAAATCATAAGTGGATCATGATTTTTAAAAGGAAATCTGCATCTTTGTCCTTAGAGTGCTCTTCGTATTGTTGAATTTGTGTGCCTTTTAATTAAAAAAAGAAAAAATTGCTTTTAAAATCCGAGAAGAAATCTAAGAATACTAAACATGATAAAACATCAAGCTATGAGAAGTAACTTTTATCCAGGAATCTAAGATTCTGTGGGGAAAAGAAAAGGAATAAGATAAAGCTATTTCTTCAAAACTGTCTGCTTTTAGTTATCTGGGTTTTTATGATGCACAATATCAAGGGTAGAATTTTCAATGTGTAGCGATATGATTTTCAATCCTAATTTTTGTTTTCTTCCATTTAGTTACTAGAGAATTGAGATATCTTTAAAAAAGTTAGAAACATGTCAGATTATCAAATATATTGTTCACAAGCAGATTCCTTGGGTTTGGAGAGGCCAGTTGAGGCATGAGACATCAAGAGAGCAATTTCAATCACAAAAGACAATTTTCTCTGAGTGGAAGTTATCTAATGAAGGGATAAACTGGAGTAGCAAAAAGTTGAGGAAATAGCTTAGAAATGAAAAAAAAGGGAGAAAGTCTGTGATTCACATATCATAACTGGGATTCTGAGAAAAGACTCACTTATTTTTAAAAAGTTAGAAACTTAGATAGATGCCTATCATTTCACTTGCTCTTACAATATAAGAAAGATAATGTTATGCACTTTGCCTATTATTTTTAAATGAAAGTTTCTGGAAAAACACTTCCTATATTTTAAAATCATTCAGCATCTTGCCTGTTCATAATTTGTATCTGAAACTTAATTTGCAGACTTCTTATTCTTAACATATTCTCTGGTTATAAAGTAGATTTTTTTGAAAATTTCTAGCTCATGAAGTTATTTAAAAATGTTTCCACTGACATATTTTGCCTATATATTACCTACATTTCCTGATGTAGTCTAATACCCTCTCTATCCAAGAATCATCCCTGACAAAACAGAACAGGAAAGAGTCAGAAATAGAGGACAAAAACTTTAATAATATGAGCCAATGGAGCAAAAAAATATGAAATGTTCACTGTTTCAACTACACGGTCTTCACTTCTTTATGAAAAAGAAATACCCCTTATATGCTAAAATGAGTGATTTTTTTTATAGCATGCAATTTCAAGGGTTTATTTTGTCTTCTCCATTTACTTGTTTTTAGTAATTGTGTATATTTTTCTCAACTCTGTTTACTTCTATTTGTATTACTTCTTATAATTCTTCTCTATCTTCTCTTTATTGATCATATTCATTGTTTCTTATGGAAAAGTAATATTTAATTACATTAATACCATGTGATATTTTAACTTGATTATTAATTTCCAATACAGTATTAAAATCTGCTACCCTGAATTTATTAAATAGGTTCAGAAAGTCCAAAATGAGAACAAAGTGGAAAGATGACTAGATCAGAAATCCAAAGCATATAGAAAAGAACATTAGTCCTGGAGGCAAAGAACGTAATTGTTATTTTGTTTGTTTGGTTAGTTTTTGTTTTGTTTTGTTTTGTTTTCTTATACATGGATAATCATTTTTTACATATTTCCATATGAATCAAGTTAGGAGAGAAAAATCAGAACAAAAGAGTAAATATACAAAAAGAAAATAGAAAAAAAAATGATTGGTTTACATTGTCTCCATAGGTCTTATTCTGGATGTGGATGTTTTCCATCCAGACTTTACTGGGACTGGCTTGGATCACTGAACCACTGAACAAACCAAGTATGTCTCTTTGCCACTTGGTATAACTCTGCTTTAATTTCCACACAGGTTGTGACTGCCCCCTGACTTCTCAGGCAGGCCAAGATCCCTTAGGGGACATGGAGAGCCGAACCAGACATTGTAAGCAGGTTCCCTGGTTGGGCTAGCGGGTCTTATACCTCACCAGGAGGTCCCCCACTATCTGTGGCCCTCTACAACTAACCATCAGTCCATATAATTCTTTGTGGGCATTTCTGAAAGTGTTCATTATTTTCCATGGAGAAAAATCCCATTACTTTTATAATAGTAACATTCAGCAATTCCCCAATTGATGGGGATCTATTCATTTTCCAATTCTTTATTACCACAAAAAGTGCTGTTACAATATTTTTGCATTTGTAGGTTTTTTCCCTCTTTCATGATTTCTTTGAGATACAGATCTAGTAATGGTATTGCTGAATAATTTTTTTTATTAATTTTATAGCCTTTGGGGCATAGTTGCAAATTGCTTTTCAGAATGTTTGGATCATTACACAGGTCCACCAACAATGCATGAGAGCCAGTTTTTCCAAATTCCCTCCAACAATTGCCCTTATCTTTTCTTCTCATCTTAACAACTCTAATACTTATGACAAAATAATTCAGAGTTGTTTTAATTTTGATTTCTTTTTTCAATTATGATTTAGAACATTTTCTCATCTGACTAGAAATGTCTTTAATTTCTGCATTTGAAAAATGTCTGTTCTAATCTTTCAATTGGGGAATGGGTTGTATTCTTGTAAATTTGAATACATTCTCTATATATTTTAGAAGTGAGGCCTTTATCAGAAACACTGGCTGAAAAAATTGCCATTTTTATTATATTAGCTCAGTCTACCCAGGAGCAATTGAAATTTTTTTTTTCAATTTTTATGTGAAAATGGTTTTGTAATTGTGTACAAATAGTTGCTGAATTTGTCTTGGCAGGAGCCAGCCAAATATTATATTTTGTCTCCAGTTATTTTAAATGGAATTTCTCTTTCTATCTCTTGCTGCTGGACATTGTTATATATTTAAAAAAATATATTTTATGTCCTGCAACTTAGCTAAAGATGCTAATTGTTTCAATTAGATTTTTGATTGATTCTCTAGAATTCTCTAAGCATACCATAATATCATCTGCAAAAAATGATAGGTTTATTTCTTCATTGGCCACTCTAATTCAATTAATTTATTTCTCTTTTTTATTGCTAAAACCAACATTACTAATAAATATTGAGTAATAGTGGAGATAATGGGCATCCTTATTTTATCCTTACTTCTTTTGGGAATGACTATAACTCCTCCTCATTACATATAATGCTTACTGATAGTTTTGTATAGATGCTGCTTATCATTTTAAGGAGCATACTTATGTTTTTAATAGGAATGCATGCTGTATTTTGTCATAAGCTTTTCTACATAGATTGAAATTATCATATGATTTTGGTTCATTTTGATACTGATATAGTTAATTATGCTGATGGTTTTCCTGATATTAAATCAGCCCTGCATTCCTGGTATAAATCCCACTTGGTCACATTATTATCCTGCTAATAAATTATTGTAATCTCTTTGCTAATATTTTATTTAAAATTTTTACAACAATATTCAATAGAAAGATTTGTGGATAATTTTCTTTCTGTTTTGGCTCTTCCTGGTTTAGATATCAGCACCATATTTGTTTTGTATAAAATATTTGGCAGAACTCCTGTGTTTATATAAGATATGTGGCAGGACTTCTTCTGTGCCTATTTTCCCAAAGAGATTACGTAGTATTGGAATTAATTGTTCCTTAAATATTTGACAGAATTTCCTTTTAAATACCCCCAACACTGGAGATTTCTTTTTAGAGAGTTCACTGATAGCTTCTTCAACTTTTTATAAAAATTGATTATTTAAATAAACCATTTTCTCTTCTCTTAATAATGAGAAATTAATATTTTTGTAAATATTCATATATTTCAATTAGATTATCAGATTTGTTGGCATTTAGTTGGGCTCCTAATTATTGCTTTAATTTCTTCTTCAATGTTGGTAAGTTCATCCATTTCATTTTTGATTCAGATAATTTTTTTCTTATTCTAATCAAATTATCCAAATAATTCATTTATCAATTTTTTTTGCATTTTTTGTTTACTAGTTCAATAGTTTTCTTACTTTCAATTTTTTTTATTAATCTCTCCTTTGATTTTCAGGATTTCTAATTTTACATTCAATTGAGGATTTTCAATGTGTACTTTTCCTAGATTTTTTTAGTTGCATAACCAATTCATTGAGCTCTTCTTTATCTAATTTATTCATGTAAATATTTAAAGATGCAAAACTTCCCCTAAGAATAGCTTTGAGGGCAGTTAGATTGCACAGTGGATAGAGAGTTGGTCTTGGACTCAGGTTAGGACCTGAGTTCAAATTTGGCCTCAGATACCTAACACCTAACACTGATTAGTTGTGTGATTCTGGGCAAGTCAGTTAACCCCAAGAGCTTTCTGCCCCCTCTTCCCCCCCCAAAAAAAACTGTGTTGAATGCATCCCATAAGTTTTGATATGTTGTCACATCATTATCATTCTCTTGAAAGAAATTATTGTTTCTATGATTTGTTGTTTGATTTACTCATTCTTTAGAATTAGATTTAATTTCCAATTGGCTTTGAATTTATCTTTACCTTGATGTAATTTTCATTATATTATGATGGAAAAAGGATGAATTTACTATTTCAGATTTTCTGCACTTGGTTGTGAGATTTTTACATCCTAATAGATGACTATTCTTTGTATAGGTGCCATGCACTGCTAAGCAAAGTATGTTCCTTTTTAATCCTTATTCAATTTTCTCCAATGGTATATCATACCTAAGTTTTCTAAGATTCTATACATCTGCCTAATTTATTTCTTGTTTATTATATGATTAGATTTATCTAATTCTGAGAGGGGGAAGTTGAGATTCACCACTAGTATAGTTTTGCTCTTTATTTCTTCCTGTTTCTGGTTTAACAATTCTCCAACAATTTTGATGCTATACTACTTGATGCATCTAAGTTTAATGTTGATGCTATTTCATCGTCTCTGCTACCCTTTTACAAGACATAGTTTCCTTCCTTGTCTCCTCTAATTAGGTCTATTTTTGCTTTTGCTTTGTCTGATATTAGAATTGCTACCTCTGTTTTTTTTTTTTTTTGTTTTGTTTTTTTTTTTACTTCAACTGAAATATAATAAATTCTGCTCCAGTCTTTTACCCTTACTCTGTATATATCTCTGTTTCTTATAAAGAATATATTGTAGGATTGCAGTTTTTAATCCAGTCTGCTATCTGTTTCTGTTTTATGGGAGAGTTCCTCATATTCACATAAAAACATGACTATCAGCTGTGTATTTCCCTCCTTTCTATTTTTCTCCCCTTTATATGCTTTTTTATTTCTTTCTACTCTATTCCTCCTTAATGTTTTGTTTCTAACCTATTCCACACTCAATCTGTCCTTTTTTCTATCATCCCTCCTTTCTTACCCTTTCTTATCCTTTCCCATTCTGTTTCTGCCCTTCATTCTATCCATCCTGTCACTTTTCTTTCCCCTTTCTCTTCCTGCTTCCCTATAGGGCAAGATAAATTTCTATAACCAACTGAATGAATATGTTATTCTTTCTTTGAGTGAAAACTAATGATATTAAGCTTCAGGCAATGCTCCCCCCCCCTCCCTTATTTCTCTCTGCTCTTTTATGTCTCTTCCTGTGATACAATTTATTCCATTTATCTCACCTTCCCCCTTTTCTTGGTACAATCCTTTCCTCACCCATTAATGAATGACTTTTTCTTTAATACCATCACATCAGTTGATTTATACTCACATCCTCTGCCTATATATGCCATCTGGAGCTACCTCAATAAGAGATGTAGTTCTCAAGTGACAAGTATTGTTTTCTCATCTAGGGATGCAAGTAATTTACTCTTTACATAATGCTTTTTTGTTTACCTTTCTATGCTTCTCTCAAGTCCTTTTTTGAGATCAAATTTTCTGGCTTTTTCATTGAATTTTTGTTTTAATTGAAAACTGATTTAAGTCCCCTCCTTTATTGAGGATCTATGTCCTCTCTTGAAAGATTATGCTAAATCACACTGGGTAATCCTAGGCCCTTTGTCTTCTGGAACATATTATTACAGGTCTCCAATTCTTTATTGTAGAAGCTGCCAAATCCTGGCTAATGCTGATTGGCATCTTGATATTTGAATTGTTTTTGTTTTTCTGGCAGTATTATTTTTCTTGAGATTATAATTCCGGAGTTTTACAATAATTCTTCTTGGGGTTTTCATTGGTGGATGTCTCTCCAGAAATGATTGATGGATTATTTTAGTGATTATTTTATCGATTGGTTCTAGTGTATCAGAGCAGTTTTCTTAGATGATTTGTTGAAGAACATTAGCCAAGCTCTTTTTTTTCATGGCCTTCAAGTAAATTAGTGATTTTTAAATTTTCTCTCCTGAATCTGTTTTCCAGGTCAGCTGTTTTTCCAATGAGGTATTTCACATTTTCTTCCATTTTTTTTCATTCTTTTTAATTTGTTTGACTGATTCTTGAAGTATCATGGATACTTCCATTTGCACAGTTCTAGTTTTTAATGTATAATTTTCTTCAGTTAGCTTTTGTATATCTAATTCTACTAATTCTACTTTTCAGGGTGTTGATTTTTTTAAGTGATTTTTTTTTTTTGCATTTGGTCAAATGTATTTTTTAAATAATCATTTTTTTTAGTAATTTTGTCTCCTTCCATTTCCAAGCTGTTGACTCTCATTTCTTTTCCCAGTTTTTCTTCTACTTCTCTTATTTGAGTTTTAAATTCCTTTATGAGATCTTCTAGAAAGGCCCTTTGGGCTTGAGACTAGTTCACATCACCCTTCAAGATTTTGCATATGCGCATTTTGTTCTCTTCTGAGTTGGTGTTTCAGTCTTCCACATCACCATATTAGCTTTCTATTGTTAAGATCTTGCTCATTTCCTTTCTTTTTTTTCATATTTTGTGATTTTTAAGCTCAGACTGTGTTCCTGAAGTATAGGAGGCACAGTCCCAAGTTTCTTGTGCAGCTTTGCACTTGGATTTGAGCACAGGGATCCCTTGTCTTTATTGTATTCCTGACAGGAGGTGGTAGCCCAAACTAGTTCTGCTCTATTGTCACTTTATTTCCTGGACTGGTGATTCGCATTCTTGGCTGGAACTGGAGGTTTTTCTACTGGTCTTCTCTGATACTCAGTCAAAACTGATAATCTCAGTGCCGATGTGCTGCAATTAAAACCATCTCATTAGCTTTTTCAGACTCCTTATGAATGAGGCTGAACACTCCTTTCACCATAGTGACACTGATCCTTCTTGATATTCTTGAGTTGTAGAATCGTTTCATTCCATCTCCTTATATGCCCTGTCATTCTAACTCTGTTCAGAGACTTGTTTTCATGTGGGGAACTGGAAAGCTCAAGCAACTTCCTGGTTTTATTCTGCCATCTTGGCTCTGCTCCCAGAAGTTAACTAACTAGTTTTACATCTTAACATTGATACTTTCCTTGGTAATCTTGGTCAATTCTCTCAGAATCTCTGGATCACTGTTTTCTCAACTACAAAATGATAAAGTTGCAATAGATACCTTTTGAGGTAGGCACCTATAGTTCCAGAAATATTTGGTCCTGTTGACTAGTTTAGTTAGAAAGACAAAATACATTTTTGAGTATGCTACATGAGAATAAAAATCAATATATTCTTTTAAAAAAGACAGTCCAGTTGTGTATATGTGTGTGTATGTGTGTATGTGTATGTGTGTAGATAGAGATAGATAAATCTATCTATCTATCTATCTATCTTTTGGACAAAAAAGTACAGATGCAGATGGAGAAATGAGTTTTATCCAAAGTTAAAAGGAAGGAGTGAGCAAGATGAATTGATTTTGGGAAGGGGCAAATAATTTTACTGATGCCAACCTTTCCATAACTGCACAGGTCAATATTTTAAATACAAGTATTTTACTGTTGTTGATTTTCTGGTAATGAAAATTGAAACAGAGGATATATATTATCATAGGGTTATTAAATAAGGATATGTTGTTACATAATAGAAAGAATGTTAAATTATCTCAATATGCGGTTAAGGCACCTTATTATAAAAGAATCGGTAAAGGGCTATTTTATATTGCTGTCAATTAATAGATAATAGCTCTTCCTTATAAGATATATGAAAGGATTGGAAAATGATATACAAATGCTATAATACCTTATCGTCAAAGCCATTTTGTCAAGTATTATTATTATTATTATTATTAGCTGGGGCACTTGGGGTTAAGTGACTTGCCCAGGGTCATACAGCTAGGAAGTGTTAAATGTCTGAGGCCAGATTTGAAATCAGGTCCTCCTGTCTTCAGGGCTAGTGCTCTAGCCACTGTGCCACCCATCTGCCCTGGTAGTGTTATTATTATTACTCCATTGTACAGATGAAGAAACTAGAACTGATTTGCTAAAATCACAATGCTAGAATTTGAATCCTTGGATACACCTCAGGTTTTAGTAACTTTGGATATAGTACTTCATTTATTTTGCCAACTATTTCCATATCTTTTCAAAAACCAACACCAACAAAAAAAACCTAGCTAAATTGATAAATTGATTGCCTGTTTGTGCATGGATATTTGACTCAGGTATAACTCCCTAATTCATAATATGTCTTTTTCCTCTCTCTAAAATTTATTCCCATGGAAGATTCTGAGAATATAATAGAGTAGATTAGAAAAGTCCAATTTTCTTCACCAAACACATCAAAATTGTATGTTTAGGGTGTAGACCTTTGAAAATTAAATAAGCCTGGGGCAGAACAAAAATCTTCCTGGGACAACCAGAAAAGGCTCACTGGAGAACCCCATGACTGAGTATTAATTAGTGTGAAGTGTAAAAACCTCTAGGCAAGCTTCATTGAAACTGCAATTGGGAGCACTTGGGGACTAGCTGGATTCCCAGATAGCCTCAGCTTAGACCACAGGAAGGTTCACCTCCTAGACAGGTTGAGAGTCACATATCTGAGTACAGGAAGATTGAGGGAAATTCTACTGATATGGGACAACAGGCCAAGCTGTGCTGCTGAGATATGACTGTGAAAGAAGGAAGCAGCACAATCAGTGATGCAGAAGCAATGGAGCAAAGTAGATTCTGGCAGCAGGCACTTACAAGAGGATAGAATTCTTGATTTGGTATTCCAGGCAAGAAGGAACCATCTCCTCCACCCTAGGACTATTCCACTAAGGTTTTTTTGTTTTGGTGTTATTTTTTTTTTTTTAATGATCAACCAAAGGAGAAATAGCCTAACTATGGAAAGTTATTATTAGAACAGGGAAGACCAGGTTTCATTTTTAGAGAAGTATATTAAAGTTTTAAAAAATCCTTTTTTACTCCAAAGAGTAATACTAAATCATTTCCTGTCCAAAAAGAATTTGTAAAATAACTCAAAAGAGACTAAAACTCAAATGAGAAAAATTGAGGAAAAAGTAAAAAAAAATAGGAAATTAGTTTTTTTTTCTTTCTATACTAATTTGTTTTCATAATTGATAAGAGTAAAATTATTCCATTTTGACTTAGATATATGATCTGTTGTATGTAGAAGTAGAAATGGCACTTATGAAGATGAGATTTTTTTTAAATGAGTTTGAAACAAACATACTAAAAATTTAATTCCTCCAGAATTAAATCACTGGAGCTGGACTTCCAAAGAATATGACTTCTACCCCAATGAAATTAATGGCTCAGCTTTTTTATTTCACCTTCTCTGTGTTACTTAATCTTTATTTAATTTCCAATTTTGTAAAATTTACATAAGTTCTTGCCTCCTAGGATTCTTCTGGGGATAGAATTTAATGATGTTTTAAAGTATTTTGTAAATCCCAAAACACTAAATCAATGTTTTTCATTATTCTCATAATCATCATCATACCAATCCATCAATATAAAATTACATCAAGAGGTACTATGAGCAAACATCCTGCTGCTTGTCCTGCATTTTGGGGAACTTCTACCATTATAACTTGAAAACACATATTAATGTATAGTCCTGATTATATTCATAATTCATATGATTTTCTAGACTAAAATGTCCTTATCTAGCGTTTATTCTCCTATATGTGTTTTATTAGAGTATTGAAATATGATCTCCTCTAAGACAAGAGATATTTAAATTTGTATTTGTATTTTCTATAATATCAGAAACACAGAAGGCATAATATTATTTTTCTTGTTTAATTAATAGGAAAATACAACACAACTCCTACTTCCCCCATGGAAAAACAGAATCATTACTTAATTTTTTTGTTTAATTAAACTTCTTGAGAGACAGAATCATATATAAGAAAAAAAGCAAATAAGTACTGTTAGGGATTTATAAAAAAGCATTTGATTACTAACAGAATATCTGATATATTAAATTCACAAACTAGTGGGGGAAAAGATCACAACCCATTATATAAATTCTATGAGAATCTATTTTTCCTTAGGATAGAAAGATGATAAACAAATTTCTCTAAAATGATACAACTCTGTAAAATATATTTATGTCAAGAATATCTTAAATAGGACTTCCGGGGGTGGATCCAAGATGGCAGAGATCAGACAGGAGTCTCGTTAACCTCCTCTAATCTTCCCTTAAATGAACAATGTATGAAGCCTCTAGACTGATTTTGAAGCAAAAAAAATCCACAATATCTGTAGGACGACACATTTCTAGAAGAAGATACTCTGGAAGAACTTCAAAACAGATCTGTTTTAATTGGGCAGGGGGGTGGTCTGCTGAACCCAGACTGCAGCACAGGGAGACCAGGGCAGGGAGCTAGAGCAGGGAGCTGGAACAGGAGTCGTCACAGGAGTCTGAAAAGAAGTGGGAGCATTGTGCTTTTCACACACCTGGGAGTCTTCTGTGGGCCTCTTGGGCCAATCTGTCCTGATTGTGGGCAGGTGGTTTGGAGGGTCTGCCTTTTGTGGGGGGCAGATTGTGAACCACTGAACCCCTGATGAGCATCAGACCTAGCTGCCATTACACAGCACCCTAGGGCAATCAATCAATCAGCAGGACTGATCAGCACCTGAAATAATTCAATCAGCAGAACTGCCCAGTACCTGAAATAACTCAATCAGCAGAACTGCTCCATGGCAAATTAAAGCAGCTGCCCCACCTTTGCCTTAAACAGACCTCATACCTTTAAAAATATGAATAAAAAAAACAAAAAGAGCTCTCACCATAGACAACTTTTATGGAGAGAGGGAAGAACAGACCTCAAATACTGAGGCCCCTAAAGGTAAAGCAACTCCAGAAAAAGCCCCAAAGAGAGACATAAACTGGTATCCATGTCACAAGGCTTTCTCTAAAGATTGCATAAAGAATCTTAAAAGAGAGTTAGAAGAAACATGGGGAAACAAAATGAGATCACTGCAAAATAAAATAGAAAAAATTGGAAAAAATGGAAAAAATACAATGAACAAAAAAGGTAATTGGTCAATGGCAAAAGGAACTAAAAACAGTAACTGAAGAAAATAAAACATTAAAAATTAGAATCAAACAGTTGGAAATGAATGACTCATCAATACTTCAAGGATCAGTCAAACAAAAACAAAAAAAAATGAAAAGATAGAGAAAAACATGAAATATCTCCTAGGAAAACAAATGACCTGGAAAATAGATCTAGGAGAGACAATCTAAGGATTATAGGGCTTCCAGAAAGCTATGATGAAAAAAAGAACCTACACACTATCTTCCAGGAAATCATAAAAGAAAACTACATGGATATTTTAGATCCAGAAGGCAAAAAACTTATTGAAACAATTCACCGATCACGTCCTGAAAGAAACCCAAAAATTAAGTCCCCTAGAACTATCGTGGCTAAATTCCAGAACTATCATACCAAGGAAAAGATATTATAAGAAGCCAGAAAGAAACAATTTAAATATTGAGGAGCCACAATTAGGATGACACAGGACCTAGCAGCTTCTACTTTGAAGGATCGAAGGGCCTGGAATCAGAAATTCTGAAGGGCAAAGGAACTTGGAATACAGCCAAGAATACATTACCCAGCTAGAATGAGCATTATCTTCCAGGGAAGAAGATGGTCAT
>JAJPUD010018616.1:0-28346 GCA_023553655.1 Myrmecobius fasciatus | reverse complement strand
GATTATCTCAATAGATGCAGAAAAAGTATTTGATAAAATCCAACACCCATTCCTATTAAAAACACTGTAGAGTATAGGAATAAATGGACTTTTCCTTAAAATGATTACTAGTATCTACTTAAAACCTTCAGCAAACATCATATGTAATGGAATCAAACTAGGACCATTCCCAATAAGATCAGGAGTGACAGAAGGCTGCCCACTGTCACCATTAATATTTAATATTGTCTTAGAAATGTTAGCTTTGGTAGTAAGAGAAGAAAAAGAGATTAAAGGAATTAGAGTAGGTAATGAGGAAACCAAATTATCGCTCTTTGCAGATGACATGATACTTATATCTTATACTTAGAGAACCCTAGAAACTCGACTAAAATTTACTAGAAACAATTCACAACTTTAGCAAAGTTGCATGGTACAAACTAAATCCACATAAATCATCAGCATTTTTATTTATTACCAATAAATTTCAGCAGCAAGGGATACAAAAAAGAAATTCCATTCAAAATAACTGTTGCTAGTATAAAATATTTGAGAATCTATCTGCCAAGGGATAGTCAGGAACTATATGAACTAAATTACAAAACACTTTCCACCCAAATAAAATCAGACCTAGTCAACTGGAAAAACATGAAATGCTCATGGGTAGGCTTAGCAAATATAATAAAAATGACAATACTACCCAAACTAATTTACTTATTTAGTGCCATACCAATCAAACTCCCAAGAAATTATTTTACAGATCTAGAAAAAATAGTAGCAAAATTCATTTGGAAGAACAAAAGGTCAGGAGTTTCAAGAGAATTAATGAAAAAAAAAAGCTGATGATGGTGGACTTGCTCTACCAGATCTAAAACTATATTATAAAGCAACGGTCATCAAAACCATTTGGTACTGGCTAAGAAATAGAGTAGTTGATCAGTGGCATAGGATAGAATCACAGGACAAACTAGGCAATAACTATAGCAATTTAGTCGTTGATAAACCCAAAGACTCCAGCTTCTGGGATAAGTACTCACTATTTGACAAAAACTGCTGGGAAAATTGGAAACTAATATGGAAGAAATTGGGGCTTGACCCACATCTAACACCACATACCAAGATAAGCTCTAAATGGGTTCATGATCTGGATATAAAGAGTGATAATAAAAGTAAATTAGAGGAACGGAATATAGATACCTCTCAGACCTATGGATATGGAATAAATTTATGTCCAAAGAAGTGGAACTCTTAATTGAACACCAGATAGATAACTTTGACTATATTAAGTTAAAAAGTTTTTGTACAAACAATTCCAATGCAGTCAAGATTAGGAGGGAAGCAATAAGTTTGGAAATCATCTTTGCATTTAAGGGTTCTGATAAAGGTCTCATCTCTAAAATATATAGAGAATTTTCTCATATTTATAAGAATTCAAGCCATTCTCCAATCAATAAATGGTCAAAGGATATGAACAGACAATTTTTAGAGGATGAAATTAAAACTATTTGTAGTCATATGAAAAGGTGCTCCAAATCACTATTGATCAGAGAAATGCAAATTAAGACAACTCTGAGGTACCACTACACACCTGTCAGATTAGCTAAAATGGCAGGAAAAGATAATGATTAATGTTGGAGTGGATGTGATAAGGCTGGGACATTGATGCATTGTTGGTGGAGCTGTGAACAGATCCAGCCATTCTGGAGAGCAATTTGGAGCTATGCTCAAAAATTTATCAAACTGTGCATACCCTTTGACCCAGCAGCATTTCTATTGGGCTTATATCCCAAAGAAATTATAAGTGAAGGAAAGGGACCAACATGTGCAAGAATATTTGTGGCAGCCCTTTTTGTAGTGGCTAGAAACTGGAAACTGAATGGATGCCCATCAATTGGAGAATGGCTGAATAAATTATGGGATATGAATATTATGGAATATTATTGTTATGTAAGAAACGACCAACAGGATGATTTCAGAGAGGCCTGGAGAGACTTACATGAACTGATGCTGAGTGAAACGAGCAGAACCAGGAGATCATTATACAAGGCAACAACAATACTATATGACGATCAATTCTGATGGACATGGTTCTCTTCAACAATGAAATGTTTCAAACCACTTCCAATTGTTCACTGAAGAAAGCCGTATACACCCAGAGAAAGGGATGTGAAATGTGGACCACAACATAACATTTTGATTGATGTTTGATTGCATTGTGTTTCCTTTATCTGATTTTTCTTACTTGTAGATACGATTTTTCTTGCACAACAATGATGTGTGGAAATATGTATACATATATTCGATTTGTCAAGTATTTTAACATAATTAACATGTAATGGATATCCTGCCATCTAGAGGACGGGTAAAGAGTAAGGAGGAAAAATTTGTAACAGAAAGCTTTGTAAGGGTTAATGTTGAAGAATTACCCATACATATGTTTTGCAAATAAAAAAGAAATAAATTAATTAATTAAAAATAAATAAATCAATAAATAAATAGGAAGTCATCAGGCTACTTCTAGAGGCATTAAGTGGCCCAAGCCAGAAACAGAGCAGGTCAAAACTTGTGTCCTAATCAACAGTGAGTTTGAGTGTCCAGTATAGTTTTAGCTTAGGCAAGAAAAGGAGAGAGGGAAGGAGAGGAAAAAGATGAATGAAGCGGTGATTTACCTACAGTAATGTCATGGAGATTATAAATGTAAGAGCACGAATTGAAACTCAGAACTGCTTAATAGAAGAAAGTTTTTTCTGTATTACTTTTCATCGTTGAAGAGCTTACATCTAATAATAGGTAGAGATATGCATCAAACATTGTAATACACTAAAACATGGCAAATAGTGAGAACAGCAAAATGCAAGATTACAACAAAATGCTAGGGATATTCTAAGGCTAAAATGGGGGTTTGTTGACAAATGTTTATCAGCTCTCTAGACTAAAAAAAGTTTAAACAATCCACAAAACTATCAATAAATCATTCCGTGATTTGTAGTATTTTATGATTTTAAAGGTGTTAATCATTACCCTGATAATTCAGTCATCAGATCTCCTGAGTCAGTTGGAGTTGGCTCTAGCACAGCCTTGACAAGGTCATACCTAACATTGCAGGAAAAGAAGAGAATCATAAGTCTTTACTGAGACAGGAAAATCTGAGTTTAAATCCTATCTTTCACAATTAACTAGTTTTGTGATGGTTGGCAAGATACTTAATCTCTCAGATTGATTTTCCTAATCTGTAAAATGGGGATCACCAAAGCACCTAGTTTATAAGGACAACTTGACGATCAAATTTGATGATTTAAGTGACATTCTTTGCAAACTTTAAAGTCCAACTATTATTATTGTTGGTGAATATATAAAGATCTATCTTCTTATCTTTTATATTAATCCCCATCTGATATCTCCTGTTGTTTTTTCTAAGTCTGATACAGTTGGCTTCTTTTAAGCATATGACTAAGGCTTACAATGAATTTCACAACTTGTAGCCTTCCTTCAAAGGGTTCTGATCTTCATCAAGAAGACCAGTGATGACACACTGAGTTGGATTTCAGTGAGGCAGAGCTGTTCAAAGTCTTCATCCTCACCCTCTCTTCCAGAGTCATTGAAATCCAATAGCAAAACAAAAATCAGGACAAATGTTGAGCCCAAAATGAAGCAGCATATTATCTTGGCATCTTCAAAACCTATAAGCACTCCTTGGCATCCCCTTCAGCCATGTCTATGGCCATTGGGACAAATTATTTCCATCTGCCCATTATAACAGGAAAGCCTTCGTGTGCTTTACTTCATCTTAATTAAGCAAATCTGTTTTCTTCCTTGGGTTTCAGCTTCCATGTCTGTAAATTAACAGAGTTTGACTAGGCCACTTCTAAGGTTTTCTTGCTCAGTGTATGATATTCTGATCCTCTCTTTCTTTCTTCTTCACTCTCTCACACAAGTAATGAGAAAGTTATAAAAATTCACACACACATACACACAATATTTTGATAAACAGATTGTCAGCATATGATATACTGTTCAAGTATTTTCAAGTTTTCAAGTTTCCTTCTACACAGCATGTATGATGAGGAAAAAAAAATAGAAAGAAAATAATTACCTTCTGAAGGTTATTTATCAACTTCATCACATTAAGAATTAATTATCATGTAGCTTCCCTCAAAGCTAGGCTGGTGCTGATGAAGCCTTTAATAATAGTTTCCTTGCATGAGGAGGCTACAAACAAATTACTTCTGCTTTACCAAGGCATTAATTCTAGATTGAAGGAGGAAGCTTTCTTTCAGGACACTACTGAGCTTACAATTCAAGCATTACTTCTACACTTAATCACATGGAGATCTAATACAGTTCTAACTGAACAATGTTAGAACATGATACTGTGTGGGACAGCTAGATGGCAGAGTGGATAAAGCACTGGACCTAGAGTCAGGAGGATCTGAGTTTAAATTCTAATTCTGAACTCTGAACAAGTCACTTAATTATTTCAAACAATAACAACAACAAAATAAAAGCAAAAGCAAAACCATGATATTTTACTTGAGTAATTAAGCAATAACAGACAGTATAAGAATTTGTTTGGATTATCAGATTATTCTAGAAATTTATGGGGAGCTAGGACAGGGTAGTGGATTGAGGGCCAACTTTAAATCAAGAACTCATTGGCTCAAGTCTTAGACAGAAATTATAACTGTGGGCAAATTGTTTTACTTCCTAGTCTCATCAGGGTAGCACTCTAAGGCTCACAGAGGAGGAAACTGAGGCAAATGGGGCTATATGACTTACCCAAAATGACACAGCTAATAAGTATCTGAAGCCATATTTTAATTCAGCTTTTCCTGATTCAGTGCCTGGTACTCTATCCATTGGGCCATCTAAGTGACTCTTAGTGGGGAGAGTAAAGGGGAGTAAGGGAAGGAGATGGAAGGAAAAAAAATTTTTATTCACAACTCTGAGTTAGGTGGTACAAATTTTATCATGTTTATTTCACAATATGAAGAACCATGAATTACAAAACTTAAATATCTTGCCCCTGGTCATGATATTATTAAGGAATAAAGCAATGTGCCAAGGATCTCTATTTTATTCTTTATTTCCCATTTTCCAATTGTCTAGATAAGAATAAAGGACATAAGATGTGTTTTGGTAAATTCTCAGGAGAGACAGTTTGATGCTTAAGAAGCTATCACAACCATAAAGGACAATGAAGAAAAAAGCACTGAATCAGAGACAAGAATTGAAACCAGAGGCAAAGTTGTATGCCTATTAAATCCTAGCCTCTTTCTCTGCACCAGTATGCTAATGCTGGTCTGGACCTAGAATAAGTGATTTAATTGGTCCCAATAGGAAGAAGAACATTGGGCAGAAATTGCAGAAGTTGTCTTAGATTTGGGTACATTGCAAACGTTTCTAACATTTTCTTTTTTTTTTCTTTTTGCTGAGGCAATTGGGGCTAAGTGACTTGCCCAGGGTCACACAGCTAGGGAATATTACGTGTATGAGACCAGATTTGAACTCAGGTCCTCCTGACTTCAGGGCTGGTGAGCTATCCACTGCGCCACCCAGTTGCCCCCATTTCTAACATTTTCAAAGATTTCTAACTATCCCAAGCTTAATTCAACTCACTTGTATTTTGCTTGTAATTGCACCAGTCTAAAGAGTCAGGTATAAAGTCATCAAGCATTGGTACCTAAATGACTACATGCTAATATTGTAGAAAGGAGTCTTGTTCTGGGGCTGATTGCTGAGTGACTTCTGAAGTCCAGTCCAGTGCTAAGATTTTTAGGCAGCAGGTCCTCTTCAGGACTCTGAGATTTCTTAAGATCCATGTCCTGGTAAATATGCATTGAAAACCAAATATGCAGGTGGGGCGGAGCCAAGATGAGAAACTGCAGACATCATTCTCTGTGAGCTCCTCTGATCTTCCCTCAGATCTAGAACAAATTAAGCCTCTGAACTGGTTCTGTAGTGAGGGCTCCCTCAACACTTGGAGTACAACACACTTCTATCAAAAATTTACCTTAGAAGAACTCTGGAGCAGGTCTGTTTTAGACGGGCCGGGGACTGGCCGATTGCTGCACTCAGGTGCCAGCACGCAGCTGGGGTGGGAGATTGGGGGTGGGACAGAATGTGCCAGGTTCTAGGCGCTAAGGAAGTCCCTGGGAGATGCTTGGACCACCTTGCTCTACTTGCAGAGGTGGTTTGGCAGATCTGCCTTTGGTAAAGGGTGGAGCAGTTGAGTGAAGAACTAGTCAGACCAGTCCTGCACCAGAAGTCAACTACATGTACTGCCCCAGGGCAAATTGAAACAGCTGTGGGATTCCCTGCTTGAATCAGATCTCAAGCTCTAAAAGATGAGTAAGAAGCAAAAGAGAGCTCTCACCATAGACAACTTGTATAGAGAAAAAGAAGGGCAGACCCCAGATCCTGAGGTTCTTAAAGGGAAAGCAACCCCAGAAGAAGCCAAAAAGGCAGACATGAGCTGTTCCCCATTTCACAAGGCTTACCTGAAAGATTGGATAAAGAATCTCAAAAGAGAGTTAGAAGAAAAATGGAGAAATAAATTTAGATCAGTGTAAGAAGGATATAATGCCCTGCAAAAGAGATATGAAAAACTGAAAAACAAAATTGGTGATATGGAAAAAGTCACCAAGACACTAAAAAACAAAAATGGTGAATTGGGAAAAGATAACAATTCACTGAAAAATAAAATTGGCAAAATGGAAAAAAAAATGCAAGGAACCAAAAAATTCAATTGGCCAGGTACAAAAGGAGCTAAAAAAGGTAACTGAAGGAAATAATACTTTAAAAATTAAAATTGAACAAATAGAAGTGAATGATTCAATAAGACTTCAAGAATCAGCCAAACAAAAACAAAAAAATGAAAAAATAGAATAAAATATGAAATATTTCCTAAGAAAAACAAGTGACTTGGAAAACAGATCCAGGAGAGACAATCTAAGGATTATCAGACTCCCTGAAAGCCATGATGAAAAAAAGAACCTTGATGCTGTCTTACAGGAAATCATGAAAGAGAATTGCCCTGATGTTTTAGAATCAGAAGGCAAAGTTGGCATTGAAAGAATTCACCAATCACCTCCTGAAAGAGACCCCAAAATTAAGACCCCAAGGAATATCGTCACCAAATTTCAGGACTATCCCACCAAGGAAAAGATATTGCAAGCAGCTAGAAAGAAACAACTCAAATATCAAGGAACTGTAATTAAAATCACACAAGATCTGTCAGCTTCCACATTAAAGGACTGAAAGGCCTAGAATTAGATATTCTGAAAGGCAAAAGAACTTGGATTACAGCTAAAAATAAGTTATCAAGATAGAATGAATATTACCTTCCAGGGAAGAAGATGGTAATTCAATGATACAGGAGAATTTCACCTATTTCTAATGAAAAGACCAGATCTAAACAAAAAATTTGACCTCCAAATACAGAACTCAAGAGAAGCATAAAAAGGTAAAAAGGAAAGAACTCTTAGGAACTATATTTCTACCATAGGTATCCTTAAAGAATGGGGATATAATTTGATTTTACTTTGATAATAATGGAAAAGACATTAGAGGTGGAAGGGCTATCATACTGGGAAAAAAGGGGAAAGGAGGTAAAATAAAGTTAAAAAAAGGAGGTAAAATAAGGTAAACTCTCATGAAGAGACATAGAAAACCTAATATAATTGAGGGAAAGAAGAGAGGGCGATTAGCATTGTTTAAATTTATCTCATTAGATTGGGCTCTAAAAGAGTGTATCAGACACATTTGGCTTCAAAGAAAAACTTTTCCCTCCTTATAGGGAAATAGGAGGGAAAGGAGGAAAAGAAAGGGATAGACTAATAGAAGGGAAAATAGAAAAATTAGGGGAAATGTGTAAAAAAGGGTGAGGGGTTCTAAAAGGGGGAGGACTGTTTGAAGGAGGTGGTCATCAAAAACAGAATACTGGGGAGGGGGAAGGGAGAAAGGGAAGAGAAAAACATAACTTTGGCTAAATAAGATGGTAGGAAATAAAGATATAGTTATTTTAACTGTGAATGTGAATGGGATGAACTCTCCCATAAAACGGAAGCAGAAAGCAGACTGGATTAAAAGCCAGATTCCTCCAATATGTTGTTTACAAGAAACACATCTAAAACATAGAGATACATACAGACTGAAGGTAAAGGGCTGGAGCAGAATCTTTTATGCTTCAGGTGAACAAAAAAAAAGCAGGAGTAGCAATCATTATCAGATCAAGTAAAAGCAAAAATAGATCTAATTAAAAGAGATAAGGAAGGAAACTATATTTTACTAATGGGTACCATAGAAAATGAAGCGGTATCAATACTAAACATATATGCACCACGTGGTATAGCATCCAAATTCCTAGAGGAGAAACTACCAGAGATACAAGGAGAAATAGATAGCAAAATTATACTAGTGGGGGATCTCAATCTTGCTCTCTCAGAATTAGATAAATCAAACCACAAAATAAACAAGAAAGAAGTTTGGGAGGTAAACAAACGGTTAGAAAAGTTAGGTATGATAAAGCTCTGGAGGAAATTGAATGGCGATAGAAGAAAGTATACTTTTTTTCTCAGGGGTTCATGGAACTTATATGAAAACTGATCATGTGTTAGGGCATAAAAACCTGAAAATAAAATGCAGAAAAGCAGAATTGTAAATGCATCCTCTTCAGATCATGATGCAATAAAACTCACATGTAATTTAAGGCCAGGAGAAAATAGACCACAAGTTAATTGGAAATTAAATAATCTAAGTTTAAATAATGAATGCGTGAAAGAGCAAATCATAGACACAATAATTTCATCCAGGAGAATAACAATAATGAGATAACATACCAAATTTGTGGGATATGGCCAAAGCAGTTATAAGGGGTAATTTTATATCTCTAGATGCTTACTTGCATAAAACAGAGAAAGAGAAGATGAATGAATTGGGCTTACTATTAAAAAAGCTAAAAAAAAAAGAACAAATTAAAAACCCTCAATTAAATACCAAATTGGATATTCTGAAAATAAAAGGAGAGATTGATAAAATGGAAAATAAGAAAACTATTGAATTAATAAATAAAACAGTTGGTTTTATGAAAAAAAAGATAACCCTTTTTTGATTTGATTTGATTTCATTAGAAAAAGGAAAGAGGACAATCAAATTGTTAGTCTCAAAAATGGTAAGGGAGAACTTTCCTCCAATGAAGAGGAAATTAGAGTAATAATTAGGAGTTACTTTGCCCAACTTCATGCCAATAAATTTGATAATGTAAATGAAATGGAGGAATATCTACAAAAATATAGATTGCCCGGGTTAACAGAAGAGGAAATAAATTATTTAAATAGCCCCATTTTAGAAAAAGAAATAGAACAAGCTATTAATCAACTCCCTAAGAAAAAATCTCCAGGGCCAGATGGATTTACATAGGAATTCTACCACACATTCAAAGAACAATTAATTCCAATACTATATAAAGTATTTGAAAAAAATAGGGAAAGAAGGTGTACTAACAAATTCCTTCTATGATACAGATATGCTGCTGATAGATAAACCAGGTAGGGAGAAAACAGAGAAAGAAACTATAGCCCACTTTCCCTAATGAATATTGATGCAAAAATTTTAAATAAGATATTAGCAATGAGATTACAGAAAGTCATCTCCAGGATAGTACACTATGACCAAGTAGGATTTATATCAGAAATGCAGGGCTGGTTCAATATTAGAAAAACTATCAGCATAATCATTTATATTAATAACCAAGCTAACAAAAATCATATGATTATCTCAATAAATGTAGAAAAAGCATTTGATAAAATCCAATACCCATTATTATTAACAACACTAGCGAGTATAGCAAAAAATGGGCTTTTCCTTAAAATGATTAGTAGCATCTACTTAAATACATCAGCAAGCATCATATGAATGGAGACAAACTAGAACCATTCCCAATAAGATCAGGAGTGAAAAAAACGATGCCCACTGTCACCATTATTATTTAATATTGTATTAGAAATGTTAGCTTTGGCATTAAGAGAAGAAAAAGAGATTAAAGGAATTAGAGTAGGTAATGAGGAAACCAAATTATCACTCTTTGTAGATGATATGATGATATACTTACAGAACCCTAGAAACTCAACTAAAAATTTACTAGAAACAATTCACAACTTTAGCAAAGTTGCAGGATACAAAATAAATCCACATAAATCATCAGCATTTTTATATATTACCAATAAAGTTCAACAGCAAGAGATACAAAAAGAAATTCCATTCAAAATAACTGTTGCTAGTATAAAATATTTGGGAATCTATTTGCCAAGGAAAAGTCAGGAACTATATGAACTAAACTACAAAACGCTTTTTACACAAATAAAATCAGAACTAGTCAATTGGAAAAACATTAAGTGCTCATGGTAGGCTGAGCGAATATAATAAAAATGACAATACTACCCAAACTAATTTACTTATGTAGTGCCATACCTATCAAACTCCCAAGAAATTATTTTACAGATGTACAAAAAATAGTAGCAAAATTCATTTGGAAGAACAAAAGGTCAAGAGTTTTAAGAGAATTAATGAAAAAAAAGGGCTGATGAAGGTGGCCTTACTGTACCCGATCTAAACCTATGTTATAAAGCAGTGGTCATCAAAACCATTTGGTACTGGCTAAGAAATAGAGTAGTCAATCAGTGGCATAGGATAGAATCACAGGACAAACTAGGCAATAACTATAGCAATTTATTGTTTGATAAACCCAAAGACTCCAGCTTCTGGGGTAAGTACTCACTATTTGAACAAAAAAAAAAACTTCTGGGAAAATTGGAAACTAGTGTGGAAGAAATTAGGGCTTGACCCCCACCTAACACCACATACCAAGATAAGATCTAAATGCGTTCATGATTTGGATATAAAGAGTGATATTATAAGTAAATTAGAGGAATGTAGTATAGTTTACCTCTCAGACCTGTGGAGATGGAATAAATTTATGTCCAAAGAAGTACTGGAACTCTTAATTGAACACTAGATAGATAACTTTGACTATATTAAGTTAAAAATTTTTGTACAAACAATACCAATGCAGTCAAGATAAGGAAGGAAGCAATAAATTGGGAAATCATCTTTACATTCAAGCGTTCTTAGAAAGGCCTCATTTCTAAAATATATAGAGAATTGTCTCATATTTATAAGAATTCAAGCCACTCTGCAATAGATAAATGGTCAAAAGGAGAACAGACAATTTTCAGATGATGAAATTACAACCATTTCTAGTCATATGAAAAGGTGCTCCAAATCACTATTGATCAGAGAAATGCAAATTAAGACAACTCTGAGGTACCACTACACACCTGTCAGATTGACTAAGATGACAGGAAAAGATAATGATGAATGTTGGAGGGGATGTGGGAAAGCGGGGACACTAATACATTGTTGGTGGAACTGTGAACGGATCCAACCATTCTGGAGAGCAATTTCAAACTATGCTCAAAAAGTTATCAAACTGTGCATACCCTTTGACCCAGCATTGTTTCTATTGGGCCTATATCCCAAAGAAATCATAAAGGAAGGAAAGGGCCCCACATGTGCAAGAATGTTTGTGTCAGCCCTTTTTGTAGTGGCTAGAAACTGGAAACTGAATGGATGCCCATCAATTGGAGAATGGCTGAACAAATTATGGTATATGAATGTTATGGAATATTATTGTTTGGTGAGAAACGACCAGCAAGATGATTTCAGAGAGGCCTAGAGAGACTTACGTGAACTGATGCTGAGTGAAATGAGCAGAACCAGGAGATCCTTATACATGGCAACAACAATAGTATATGATGATCAATTCTGATGGACATGTCTCTCTTCAACAATGAAATGTTTCAAATCAGTTTCAAACTAGTTGAGAAGAGTGCTATGTACACCCTGATATAGGGATATGAAATGGGACCTCAACATAATATTTTCATGCTCTCTATTGATGTTTGCTTGCATTGTGTTTCCTTTGTCTAATTTTTTTCGTTGTAGATATGATTTTTCTTGCACAACAATGATAAGTGTGGAAATATGTATACACATATTCGATTTGTCAAATATTTTAACATAATTAACATGTAGTGGATTTCCTGCCATCTAGGGGAGGGGTAAGGAGTAGGGAGGAAAAATGTGTAACAGAAAGTTTTGTAAGGGTTAATGTTGAAGAATTACCCATACATATATTTTGCAAATAAAAAGTTAAAAAAAAGCAAAAAAAAAAAAAAAAAGAAAGAAAGAAAACCAAATATGCTTCAAAAGTCCTGAGATGAAGTTTCTTTGATATAGCTTTTTGGTTGTGTGATGGTAAGTGCAGTAGCTATGGAACAAATTAAACTGTAGAAAGATCTCTTTGGAAAGGTTCTGAAAACATATATGTGTCCCATTGTTGATTCACCTGATAAAGCAATTGTCAGCCCCTGTAGATATTCTGACAGCTGTTGACAGCTGTGGTACTTCTCACTTGAGAAAAAGTGCAGGGAACAAAATACACTGAACTGCTACAGGTTCATTATTTTATACTGTGCTACTTGATAAAGTGGAATTTTGTTCTTACAGTAAAACAAATTATTTCAAAAAAAAAACACTTTGTGTAGGGGGCAAGAAAGAAGAGGCATCTATACCACAGAGTTTCTTAAAAGGTACCAAAGCCTATCTTTTATGACAGCAGAGTGACCTGATATAAGAATAGAGCAGCACAAGGCCATTTTTAATTTAATTCTTCTCTGTATTAGAATAATAAAATAATGACATTAATAATAAAATGTTGATTTTCAATTACACTGAACTCTCAGATTTAGAAAGCACTTTACTGATTAAAAAATAACAACAGTGAGTGTTATATTCTTTTGGGATTTCTAACACTAACTGGATGGCTGTAGCAACTGATAACTACTCTTAAGCATTTTGGATTGAATGACTACACTTCTAGTATTATAACACACAAGTTGATATCACTATGCTTCCTTTTGACAACAAGTCATTCAAACATATTTAGCATTTAGAAAGGCTATTTACTAACTAGATATAGTAAAAAAAAATTGGTATCAGATAGCAGCCACTTCCTAGCCTTTCTCAGAAATACAGAGTTCAAAGGAACAATGGGTTTCAAGTGATCAGTAAGAGTAGGGGTGCAGAGTGATGGTGGTGATGGAAATCTAATACCTCTTGAGAATTATCTCAAGTGACTTGACTTTGGTCTATATTCTCAAAATGTTCTAGTGTCTAGAATTTTCCACCAATCAAATCTAATGAGCAACTGCTGAAATTTCTCTCGATATTAAAAACTGAAATTGATATTTCAATTGGTTTGATTAATCAAACTATTCCCTTTTTATCTAAATAAAAACTTAATAAGCATAGTTAATCATGTGTGTGTATCTATCTATCTATCTATCTATCTATCTATCTATCTATCTATCTATCTATCTACATATTACCTGATCATTCCTCTTGATGGATTTATTGGGAGTATCAATTCCTTACAAGAATACAATTAACCCTCATTTATAGATCCTTTGGTCAGTCATAGGTTGACTTTGTCCAAACAACTTACTTGAGGTAACAAAGTAATAATTGTTTCATTTATCAGAAAACATTTATCAACTGCCTGGCTAAATGAGTTAGGATTTGGACCCTAACCCAGTACTTTATCCATTACATCACATCACATTGGAAGAATTTATGTAGGAAAAAAGTTGAACATAAATGATCTAATTTTCTATTCTAGATAAATAATGGTTAGTAAGAGGAATTCAGAAGAAGCAATATATTATGAATGGAAAAACTGGAGGTTCTAAAGGTGGTTCTGCAACTATTTAATTGTGTGACCTTCAGTAAGCTATTCAAAATTTTGGTGGTTCCAATTTCTTCATGTATAAAATGAAGGATTTGAAATCTTTAAGGTCAATTCAAAAATTAAAATTATGTTATATGATACAAAGAACTAAACAGAGAGAAATAGTTGTGATACGAATATGGTGTCACTAGCTTGTGGCTATAGGGTTCTGTCTGCTTTTAAGTCTTCTTTCAGAACTAAAATTACTAGGAACTATTTGGAGCCAAATTGTTTCCATTTGCATGTCAAATAGCCTCTACATAAAATTGTCAGATTTTCAAAATATGAAATTAATGTGAAAAAGCTAAATAACTGTTTAATTGGCTGACCCTAATATTACCCCTCTTGTTCAAGCACTACTGAAAAAAATGTGATGTGTTTCCAAGTTACTCTCTTTCCTGCTTCTTATAGCAATCAAGAGAGCAGGATGAAAAAATAACTCTGGGTCATGGTGTGCTACAGGTAATCAAGAGAGACTTCTTAAACTCTCAAATTTTGCAAGAACTAACATGTGATAAAGATAGTAGAAATTATTGATGTGCTAACCATTTTGTTTTTGTTGTTATTTGTTGTTATTTTGTTTTTATAAACTTATTATATTGTAATTCTTCTCATGCCATTACTGAGTTATTTCTTTTTTGTCTTCATGTAAAGTCTTAAACAACTAAATGGATAGGACAAGTCCATATCCTATTGTTGCTAGGGGCTCCTATTGTCTGTAGGCCCCACCACCATGAAAGCTAGCTTTAGCTTCAGTAAAGGCATGGAGAAAATGGATAGAATGAAGAGTATGCATAGCAACAAATAAGTCAAGGTAGCTGGATTCTGTGGAAGGGAGCAAAGAATAAGAAAATTGGAAAAATAGTGAATCTCTTTTATTTCATTGCTGAGGAAACCAAGAACAGTAAGATGGCTTGCCCAAATGCTGATAGGTTGTTAATGATAATAGCCAGCCTTTGAAATTAGTTTCCATTTCAGTACCCATTCCCTAGACAACACTAGTCTATTCAAATGTAAAAATTAAAAGCAAAAAACCACTGTGAGACACTCCTAAATGAAAGAGATGCTCTTTGAATATAAGATTTGTTTTTCATTTTTCCATGTTCTCTATTTTTAAATAAGCCTCAACAAAGAATTGTCCCAAACCAGTTCCAATTGTTCACTGAAGAAGACCATATACACCCAGAGAGAGGGATATGAAATATGGACCACGACATAACATTTTCATGCTATCTATTGAGGTTTGCTTGCACTGGGTTTCCTTTCTCTGATTTTCTTTTTTTTTCTTGTAGATAGGATTTTTCTTGCACAACTTGTCACGTATTTCAACGTTATTAACATGTAGTGGACTTCCTGCCATCTAGGGGAGGGGAGGGGAGTGGGGGTAAAATTTGTAATGGAAAGCTTTGTAAAGATCAATGCTGGGGAATTACCCATACACATGATATACAAATAAAAAGCTTTAATAAAAAATAATAAAGTAAATAAATAAATAGGCCTCTTTGCTCTAGGCAACAACATTTTGTTCCATGTATCAAAGTGTTTTTATTATATTTCAAGATTTCTTTATAAAAGATGGCAGAGGAAATCTAGGAAGCTGCTTGAGCTCTCCCAGTTTCCTTCAAAAGCTGCATGAAACCAGCACTCTAAACAGAATCTGATGGAATGAAACCACTGTCCACCTCAAGATAGACTGGAAAAACTTCAAGAAAGATCAGTCTCCTGGGGTGAAAGGACTGTTTAACCTAGCTCAGACAGATTCTGGGAAATACAGTGAGAGGGTTTTAAACATAGGAGATCAGCAACTGAAACCCTTGGTCCTGGCTCAGTAACAGAACAGAGTAGCACACCAGCCTTCAGTGCCAGCTCAGAAGGCAAATTTTTGGAAACAAAGCTGTTTCCTAAAAAGAGAAGAGAAAGCTACTCCTTCAAACAAGAGGAGTCCCTATACTCAAAGTCAAGGCTCAGAGCTGCACAGGAAACTTGAGACAGCACCCCCTTTACTACTTTGGTGACCAAGAAGACCAAAACACCAACTCAGATGAGGACAAAATCTCCACAGAGGAAATCTTAAAGAATTATATGAATTGGTGTCATGCCCAAAGAGGCTTCTTGGAAATGCTTATAAAAGACTTTAAAAAGCTTATGAGAAGTAGAATAAAAAAATCCAAAACAGAAGTGAGAAAAAAGCAAGAGAGAGTCAATAGCTTGGAAAAGGACGATAATTCCTTAAAAAATACAATTGGCCAGTTGCAAAAAAAAAAATAGACTGAAGAATATAAAACCTTGAAAAGTGGAATTATTGAAATGGGAAAAGAGATACAAAAGCTAACTGAAGAAAATTACACATTAAAAACTAGAACAGGGAAAATAGAAGCTAATGACTTTATGAGACATCAAGAATCAGCCAAACAAAAATAATAAAAAATTGAAGAAAATGTAAAATATTTCATTGGAAATATGCTCAAAGTAGAAGATAGATCCAGGAAATACAATTTAAAAAGCATTAGTCTACTTAAAAGCCATGACTAAAAAAAAAGACCTTGGATAGCATTCTTCAAAAGATCATCGAGGAAAACTTCCCTGATATAATAGAAAGAAAGGGAGAAATAGTCATTGAAAGAATCAATCAATCACCTCCTGAAAGAGATCCCTCAAGGAAAACCCCAAGGAACATTGTTGCAAAACTCCAGAATTATAATTTTGAGGAAAAATATTGCAAACTGCTAGACAATAGCAATTCAAATATCAAGAAGCAACAGTTAGGATTACCTAGCATATGGAAGCATCTACAATAAAGGATTGGAGGACCTGGAATATTATATTCTAAAAATCAAAGGACAACCAAAAATTAACTACCCAGTGAGATTCAATATCATCTTTCAGGGGAGAAGATGGATCTTCAATGTAGTTAGAGACTTTTAATCATTTCTATAGAGAAAAAAATAACAGAACTAAACAGAAAATTTGATCTATGAACACAAGACACAAATTAAACATAAAAAAGGTAAACAGGGGAAATATTTAATACCAAACTTGTTTACATCTAGATGTTAAAATGACACCTGAACTTCTTGGGAAATCTATCTGATATTGGAACAGTTAGAGAGGGAGTCACATCATTAGAGAATATGGTTGTAAATGGATTCTGATTTGATGATATCAAAGAAAAAAAAATTAAGGGGAAGAAAAAGGATTGTTCTGAGAGAAAGGGAAAGGGAAGGTATAATGGGACTATTTAGATCACATACAGAGGCAAAAACATTTATTACAATACAGGAGGAAAAGGGGGAGGAATAACCATTGCCTGAAGCTTAATCTTATCAGTTTTGGCTCAAAGAGGGAATAATTTAATCATTCAATTGGATACATAATGCATCTTTCCCTATTAAAAAGTAGGAGGAGAAAGAGGAAAGAAAAGAGAGGGGCTGGATAAAGGAAGAGTAGGATAAAGGGGTAAGGAAAGGGTGGAGAGACTATAGAAGGTAGGGCAGACAGAGAGTGGGTTTGTTAAAAACAAAATACTACTAGGGAAGGACAGTATGAAAAAAGAAAACAAAAGTAAAAATAAGGGAGAAAATAGGATGGATGTAAATATAGAGCTGGTCATCATTATTGTGAATGTGAATGGAATGAGCTCTCCCATAAAATGGAAGCAAATAGCAGGATAGATTAAAAAAATAGAATTCTACAATATGTTGTTTACAAGAAACACATTGACACAAAGAGACACATACCAAGTGAAGGTAAAAGGCTGGAGCAGAATTTATTATGTTTCATTATGCTTCAGTTGAAGTAAGACAAAAAACAAATAAAGGGGGTAACAATTCTGATCTCAGATAAAAAAAAAGAAAAATAGATCTACTTAAAAGAGAGATAAGGAAGGAAAGTATACCTTCATACTAAATGTACATGCACCAAGTGGTAGAACAAAGAAATTCTTACAGAATATATTGAACAAATTAAAGAAAGAAGTAGACAGAAAAATTATATTAGTGGGGACATCAACCTTCCACTCTCATAATCAAACAAATATAAGTATAAAATAAACAAGAATAAAAAATAAGGAGGTAAATAGAAACTGAGAAAACCTGGATATTCTACATCTCTGGAAAAATTGAATAGTACAAAAGGAATACACATTTTTCTCTGCAGTATATGGCATCTAACCAAAAACTGATCAGGTATTAGGGTATAAAAACTTCACAATCAAATGCAGAAAGGTAGAAATTATAAATTTTTATTTTTCATACTACAATGCAATAAAATTATATTAACTAAAGGTCCAGAGAAAGATAGGCTAGAAATCAATTGGAAATTAAATCATCTAATTTTTAAAAATGAGTGGGTCAAATAACAATTCAAGAAACAATCTATAATTTCATCCAAGAGTATGGCCATTATGAGACAACATAACAAAACTTATTGGATACAGCCAATGTTGTTCTAGGGGAAATTTTGATATTTCTAAATAGCTACATGAATTATAATAGAGGAAGAGCAGATCAATGAATTGATCATGTACCTAAAAAAGCTAGGAAAAGACCAAATTAATACCTTCCAATTAAATACCAAATTAGAAATTCTGAAACCTAACCAAGAGATTAAATTAAAACTAAGAAACATATTGAACTAATTAATAAAACTAAAAGTTGGTTTTATATAAAAAACCCAACAAAATAGATTAATCTTTCTTTAATTTGATTAGAAAATGAAAAGGAAAAAAAACAAATTACCAGCATCAAAAATGAAAAGGGTGAACTTCCCACCAATGATAAAGAAATTAAAGCAATAATTGGGAGCTATTTTGCCCAACTGTATGGCAACAAATCTGAAAATTTAATTGAAATGGATGAATACTTACAAAAATATAAATTGCCAAGATTAATACAAGAGGAAATAAATTACTTACATAATTCTGTTTTTAAAAAAAGCAATTGAACAATCAATGAACTCCCTAGGAAAAAAAATTTCCAGGGCCAGATGGATTTACAAATGTATTCTATCAAATATCTAAAGGATAATGAATTCTAATACTATGTAAAATATTTGGAAAAAATGGTTTAAGAAGTAATCTTGCCAATTTCCTTCTTTGACACAAATATGGCACTAAGACCTAAATCAGGAAGAGCCAAAACAGAAAGAGAAAATTTCAGGCCAATCTCCATAATGAATATTGATGGGAAATTTTTAAATTTAGTATTAGCAAAGCGATTGCAGTAACTTATCAGCAGGATAATACACTATGACCAAAAAGGAGTTCTACCAGGAATGCAGGACTGGTTCAATATCAGGAAAACTTTTTCCATAATTGACCATATTAATAACAAAATGAACAGAAATTATATGATAATCCCAACATATACAGAAAAAGTAATTGACTAACTACAGTACCCATTCCAAAAACCATGAGAGAGCATAGGGATAAAGGGAATTAATGAAAGAAAATATAAAGTAGGGTGGCTTAGCACTAGCAGATCTAAAACTATATTATTAAGCAGAAGCCATCAAGACCATTTGGAACTGAATAAAAAGTGTGGTGAATCAGTGGAATAGGTTAAGTACACATGACACAATAATCCATGCCTATAGTAATCCATTATTTAATAACCCCCCAAAATCCAGTTTCTGATATAAGAACTGACTACCTTATAAAAATTGCTGGCACAACTGGAAAAGCAATATGTCAGAAACTTGCCATTGACCTAAATCTCATACCCCATACCAATTTCAGATTAAAATGAAGCATATGACTTGGGCATAAAGGATGATAAAATTAGGAGAGCAATTGGTAGTTTACATATCAGATCTTTGGAGAAGGGAGAGATTTATGACCAGCACAATGCTGGTTACACTAAATCAAAATGGTTTTGCACAAACAAAAACAACATAAAAAATATTAAAAGAGAAGTCCAAACCTAGGAAAAAATTTTACAGCCAGTGTTTCTGATGAACATTCTAAAGTATATAAAAGCTTTGTAAACCCTTTATAAAATACAAGCCATTACCAAATTGATAAATAATCATGAACAAGTGGGATTTATACCAGGAATGCAGGGCTGGTTCAATATTAGGAAAACTATGAGCATAATCAATTATATTAATAACCAAACTAACAAAAATCATATGATTATCTCAATAGATGCAGAAAAAGCATTCGATAAAATCCAACACCCATTCCTATTAAAAACACTAGAGAGTATAGGAATAAATTGGCTTTTCCTTAAAATGATTGGAAGCATCTACTTAAAACCATCAGCAAGCATCATAGGTAATGGATACAAACTAGAACCATTCCCAATAAGATCAGGAGTGAAACAAGGCTGCCCACTGTCACCATTAATATTTAATATTTATTAAAAATGTTAGCTTTGGCAGTAAGAGAAGAAAAAGAGATTAAAGGAATTAGAGTAGGGAATGAGGAAACCAAATTATAACTCTTTGCAGATGATATGATGGTATACTTAGAGAACCCTAGAGACTCAATTAAAAAACTACTAGAAACAACTCACAACTTTAGCAAAGTTGCACGATACAAAATAAATCCACACAAGTCATCAGTATTATTATATATTACCAATAGTGTTCAGCAGCAAGAGATACAAAAAGAAATTCCATTCAAAATAAATGTTGATAGTATAAAATATTTGGGAATCTATCTACCAAGGAAAAGTCAGGAACTATATGAACTAAACTTACTGCACAAATAAAATCAGACATAGTCAATTGGAAAAATATCAAATAAATGCTCATGGGTACGTAGAACGAATATAATAAAGATGATAGTACTACCCAAATTAATATACTTTTTTAGTGCCATACCAATCAAACTCCCAAGAAATTATTTTACAGATCTAGAAAAAATAGTAGCAAAGTTCATCTGGAAGAACAAAAGGTCAAGAATTTCAAGGGAATTAATGGAAAAAAAAAAAGGCTGATGAAGGTGGCCTTGCTTTACCAGATCTAAAACTGTATTACAAATCAGCGGTCATTTAAACCACTTGGTACTGGCTAAGAAATAGGGTAGTTGATCAGTGGCATAGGATAGGATCACAGGACAAACTAGGCAATAACTATAGCAATTTAGTGTTCAATAAACCCAAAGACCCCAACTTTTGGGATAAGTATTCACTATTCGACAAAAACTGCTGAGAAAATTGGAAACTAGTGTGGAAGAAATTAGGGCTTGACCCATACCTAACACTACATGCCAAGATAAGATCTAAATGGGTTCATGATATAGATATAAAGAGTGATATTATAAGCAAATTAGAGGAACATATGATAGTTTATCTCTCAGACATGTGGAAATGGAATAAATTTATATCCAAAGAAGAACTGGAACTCTTAATTGAACACCAGATAGAAAATTTTGACTATATTAAGTTAAAAGATTTCTGTACAAATAAAACTAATGCAGACAAGATTAGGAGGGAAGCATCAAATTGGGAAATCATCTTTACATGTAAGGGTTCGGACAAAGGCTTCATTTCTAAAATTTGTAGAGAATTGTCTCATATTTATAAGAATTCAAGCCACTCTTCAGTTGATAAATGATCAAAGGATCTGAACAGACAATTTTCTAATGACAAAATTACAACCATTTCTAGTCATATGAAAAGGTGCTCCAAATCACTACTCATCAGAGAAATGCAAATTAAGACAACTCTGAGGTATCACTACACACCTGTCAGATTGGTTAAGATGACAGGAAAAGATAATGACAAATGTTGGAGGGGATGTGGGAAAATTGGGACACTGATACATTGTTGGTGGAACTGTGAATGGATGCAACCATTCTGGAGAGCAATTTGGAACTATGCTCAAAAAGTTATCAAACTGTGCATACCCTTTGACCCAGCAGTGTTTCTATTGGGCTTATATCCCAAAGAGATCTTAAAGGAAGGAAAAGACCCATATGTGCAAGAATGTTTGTGGCAGCCCTTTTTGTAGTGTCTAGAAACTGGAAATTAAATGGATGCCTATCAATTTGAGAATAGCTGAATAAATTATGGTATATGAATGTTATGGAATATTATTGTTCTATAAGAAACAACCAGCAGGATGATTTGAGAGAGGCCTGGAGAGACTTGCATGAACTGATGCTGAGTGAAATGAGCAGAACCAGGAGATCATTATACACAGCTACAACAAGACTATATGATGATCAAATCTAATGGACATAGCTCTCTTCAACAACGAAATACTTCAAATCAGTTCCATTTGGTTAGTGAAGAAAGCCATATAGACCCAGAGAAAAGGATAGGAAATGTGGACCACAACATAACATTTTTTTTGCTTTTTGCTGAGGCAATTGAGGTTAAGTGACTTGCCCAGGGTCACACAGCTAGGAAGTGTCTGAGACCAGATTTGAACTCAGGTCCTTCTGACTTCAGGGCTGGTGCTCTAACCACTGTGCCACCTAGCTGCCCCCACAACATAACATTTTCATGCTCTCTATGGATGTTTGCTGGCATTGTGTTTCCTTTCTCAGATTTTTTTTTCTTGTAGACACAATTTTTCTTGCACAGCAAGATAAGTGTGGAAATATGCATACATATATTCAATTTTCATTAATATAATTAACATGTAGTGGACTTCCTGCCATCTAGGGGAGGGATGGGGAATAAGGGAGAAAAAATTTGTAACAGAAATCTTTGTAAGGCCATTGTTGAAGAATTACCAATACATATGTTTTACAATTAAAAAGCTTTAATAAAATGCATTTTAAAAATTGATAAATAATCAAAGTATATGAAGACAATTTTTAGATGATGAAATTAAAGCCATCTATAGTCATGAAAAAATGCTCTAAATAACCATTGATTAGAAAAATGCAAATTAAAACAACTCTGAGGTACCACCTCACACCTTTCAGACTGGTTAAGGTGACAGGAAAAGGTAATGATAAATATTGAAGGACATATGGGAAAATTGGGACACAGGATTGTTGGTACAATTGTGAAATATTCCAAATATTATGAAGATTAATTTGGAACTATGATGAAAGGCCTATAAAACTTTGCATACTCTTTGATCCATCAGTACTACTACTGAGTCTTTATCTCAAGAAAATCATAAAGTAGAGAAAAGGACCACGTGCAAAAATGTTTGTGGCAACTGTTTTTGCAGTAGCAAAGAATTAGAAAATGAATCGTTGCCCATGATATATGAAGGTAATGGAATATTAACTGTTCCATAAATAATAATAAACAAGCTGATTTTAGAAAGGCCTGGAAAAATTTACATGAACTGATGCTGAGTGAAACAAGCAAAGCCAGGACTATATTGTACATAATAACAGCAAGATTCTGTGATGATTGACTATGAAAATTTTGGTTCTTCTCATTGGTTCAGTGATCCACAGCAATCCCAATAAACTCTGGATAGAAAATGACATCTCCATGGAGAGAAGGATCTCTGGAGACTGAATGTAGATCAACACATTTCTCTCCCGTGGTGTTTACCTTTTGTTCCAATTTTTCTTTCCCTATATGATTCATAAAAATGTGTATTTAAAAATTAAATACACATGACAAAGATATTCTTACAAGCCTCTATGTGATATCCAATATAGAAAGTTATGGTTAGAGGGTTTCATCTGATCTTAAGAAGACACTGTGCTCTATCAGGCTGAAGTTCATCCTGATTATAAGTAAAGTACTGAAAAGAAAGTATGTTTTATTTTGCTCTCAAAAGCTTGATTCTTTATAAGTTAAATGAGTTGTACAATTTAGGTGCTCCTAGTAAGACAAAGATTCTTCCCCAGCGATTCATCTATAGATAGGAAAGTTTGTTGTTTTTTTTTTATTTTTTTGTTTTGTTTTTTGTCTATTCTTAGCATAGTGGGGTTTATATTAACAGAAACCTCTTCCCAAACAAATACAGATGCCCTAAGTATGTTCATTCAATTCAATAAACACAAATCAAATACCTCCCTATCTCTTAGTATTATTGGTACACTAATAAACTGTTGGTGAAATTGCAAACTAGTCCAACCATTCTAGAAAGCAATTTGGAAAAGTACCAAAAGAGCTATAAAACTGTTTGTACTACTTGACAGCATAATACTACTAGGTCTATAAACCATCAAAAAACTAAAAAGACCCATAATTCCAAAGTATTTATTTAAGCTCATTTGTGATGGCAAAGAATTAGAAAGTGGGAAGTTGTCTATCAAATGAGGAATGACAAAATAAGTTATGGAATATGATTGTGATGGAATAGTAATTTAATTTCCTCTTTTACTGACAAGACATATGAACTGATGCAAAATGAAGTGAGCATAATAAGAAAAAACATTGTACACAGTAAGAACTATATTGTAAAAATGATGAACTATGACTTATCATAATCAATATGATACAAGCCAATTCTAAAGGACCTATAATGAAATATATTATCTACCTCTAGAGAGAAAATTGACAAATTCTGAGTGCAGATTGAAATGTATTAGTAAACTATTTTTTCTTTCTTTTCATCCCAATTCATGACTAATGCAGAAATAGTTTTCCTGAGGGGGCGGAGCCAAGATGGTGAACTGCAGACAGCGTTCTCTGTGAGCCCTGAGACCTTCCCTCAGACCCAGACAAATTGAGCCTCCGAACTTGTTCTAGAGTGAGGGTGCCACCAAACACTTAGACTACAACGCACTTCTATTAAATATCTACTTTGAAAGAACTTCTGAGGTCAGTTTTAGACGGGCAGGGGATCGAGCAGCTCCCAGCACTCAGACGCCAGCCCGCAGCCGGGGTGCAAGTCCGGGGCTGGGACGGACCACATGATTTTAGGCTGCCAGGAAGTCCCTGGGAGACCCTTGGGTACCTTTGATAAAGGGTAGATTGAGAGCAGCTGAAAGTGTGGTCCTAGGGCAGATCTAGCGAGATCAACCCCAGACCAGAAGTCAACTCAGCAAACTGCCCCAGGGCAAATTAAAACTGCTGCAGATTCCCTGCTGGTGACTGATACCTCAACTCAAAAGCATGAGCAAGAAGAAGAGAGCTCTCACCATAGCTTTTATGGAGAGAAACTAGAGAAGTCCCCAGATCCTGAGATTCTGAAAACAATCCCAGATAAAGCCACAAAGGTGGACTTAAGCTAGTCTCCCTTTCAGAAGGCTTACCTGGAAGACTGCATAAAGAATCTCAAAAGATAGGTAGAAGAAGATTGGGGAAATAAATTGAGAGCAGTGCAAGAAGGAAATATCGCCCTGCAACAGAGATGTGAAAAACTAGAAAAAAAGTCTGGTGAATTGGAAAAAGTTGCCAACTCACTGGAAAATAAAAATAGTGAATTGGTAAAAGACAACAATTCACTGAAAAACAAAATTGGTGAATTGGAAAAAGTCATGAAATCACAAGAAAATAAAAATAGTGAACTGGTAAAAGACAACAATTCACTGAAAAACAAAATTGGTGAATTGGAAAAAATCATCAACTCACTAGAAAATAAAAATAATGAATTGGAAAAAGATAACAATTCACTGAAAAACAAAATTGGTGAATTGGAAAAAGTCATCAATTCACTAGAAAATAAAAATAGTGAATTGGAAAAAGATTACAAATCACTGAAAGAGAAAATTAGTGAATTGGAAAAAGACAGCAATTCCCTGAAAAATAAAATTGGCAAAATGGAAAAAAATGCAATGAACGAAAAAATTCAATTGGCCAGTTACAAAAGGAGCTAAAAAAGATAACTGAAGGAAATAATACCTTAAAAATTAAAATTGAACAAATTGAAATGAATGACTCAATAAGACTTCAAGAATCAGTCAAACAAAAACAAAAAAATGAAAAAATAGAAGAAAATATGAAATATCTCCTAGGAAAAACAACTGACTTGGAAAACAGATCCAGGAGAGACAATCTAAGGATTATTGGACTCCCTGAAAGTCACGATGAAAAAAAGAACCTTGATGCTATCTTCCAGGAAATCATGAAAGAGAATTGCCCTGATGTTTTAGAATCAGAAGGCAAAGTTGGGATTGAAAGAATTCACCGATCACCTCCTGAAAGAGACCCCAAAATTAAGACCCCAAGGAATATCGTCACCAAATTTCAGGACTATCGCACCAAGGAAAAGATATTACAAGCTGCTAGAAAAAAAACAGTTCAAATACCGAGGAACTGTCCTTAGAATTACACAGGATCTGTCAGCTTCCACATTGAAGGATAGAAAGGCCTGGAGTCAGATATTCCGAAAGACAAAAGAACTTGGATTACAGCCAAGAATAAGCTATCCAGCTAGAATGAGCATCATCTTCCAGGGAAGAAGATGGTCATTCAATAATACAGGAGAATTTCACCTATTTCTAATGAAAAGACCAGATCTGAACAAAAAATTTGACCTCCAAATACAGAACTCTAGAGAAGCATAAAAAGGTAAAAAGGAAAGAACTCTCGAAAACTATATCTCTACTAGGGTTGTCCTTAAAGAATGGTGGTATAATTTGATTTTACTTCGATAATAATCAAAAAGAAATAAGAGGTGGAAGGTATATCATACTGTAAAAAAAAGGGGGGAGGGGAAAGGAGGTAAAATAAAGTAAAAAAAAGTAGGTAAAATAAGGCAAAGTCTCATGAAGAGACATAGAAAATCTAATATAATTGAGGGAAAGAAGGGAGGGTGATGAGTATTGTGTAAATCTTACTCTCATTAGATTGGGCTCTAAAAGAGTATATCAGACACATTGGATTTCAGGGAAAAACTTAGCCCTCTATATAGGGAAGTAGGAGGGAAAGGAGGAAAGGGATAAATTAATAGAAGGATTAGGGGAAAGGTGTAAAAAAAGAGGGAGGGTTCTAAAGGGGAGAGAACAATATAACTTTGGGTAAATAAGATAACAAAATACTGGGGAGGGGGGAAGGGAGTAAGGGAAAAGGGAAGAGAAAAATATAACTTTGGGTAAATAAGATGGCAGGAAATATATAGTCATTATAAGTGTGAATGTGAATGGGATGAACTCTCCCATAAAACGGAAATGGATAGCAGACTAGATTAAAAGCCAGAATCCTACAATGTGTTGTTTAGAAGAAACACATCTAAAACACAGAGATACATACAGAGTGAAGGTAAAGGGCTGGAACAGAATCTTTTATGCTTCAAGTGAACAAAAAAAAAAAAAAAAAAAAAAAAAAAAACGGGTAGCAATCCTTATCTCAGATCAAGTAAAAGCAAAAATAGATCTAATTAAAAGAGATAAGGAAGGAAACTATATTTTACTAAAGGGTACCATAGACAATGAAGTGGTATCAATGCTAAACATATATGCACCAAGTGGTATAGCATCCAAATTCCTAAAGGAGAAACTAATGCAAGGAGAAATAGACAGTACAACTATACTAGTGGGGGATCTCAACCTTGTTCTCTGAGAATTAGATAAATCAAACCACAAAATAAATAAGAAAGAAGTTAGGGAGATAAACAAAATGTTAGAAAAGTTAGGTATGACAGATCTCTGGAGGAAATTGAATGGTGATAGAAGGGAGTATACTTTTTCTCAGGGGTTCAGGGGACTTATACGAAAATTGATCATGTGTTAGGGCATAAAAACCTCAAAATCAAATGCAGAAAAGGAGAAATAGTAAATGTATCATTTTCAGATCATGATGCAATAAAACTCACATGTAATATAAGGCCAGTAGAAAATAGACCAAAAGTTAAGTGGAAATTAAATAATCTAATCCTGAAGAATGAATGGGTGAAAGAGCAAATTAAAGACACAATCAATAATTTCATCCAGGAGAACAACAATAATGAGACAACATACCAAAATTTGTGGGATGTGGCCAAAGCGGTTATAAGGGGTAACTTTATATCTCTAGATGCTTATTTGCATAAAATAGAGAAAGAGAAGATCAATGAATTAGGATTACAATTAAAAAAAAAAAACTAGAAATAGAGCAAATTAAAAACCCTCAATTAAATACCAAATTGGAAATTCTGAAAATAAAAGGGAAGATTAAGAAAATTGAAAATAAGAAAACTTTTGAATTAATAAATAAACTAAGAGTTGGTTTTATGAAAAAAAACAACAAAATAGATAATAAGCCTTTAGTTAATTTGATCAGAAAAAGGAAAGAGAAAAATCAAATTGTTAGTCTCAAAAATGATAAGGGAGAACTTTCCTCCAATGAAGAGGAAATTAAAGTTTTAATTAGGAGTTTCTTTGCCCAACTTTATGCCAATAAATTTGATAATGTAAATGAAATGGAAGAATATTTACAAAAATATAGATTGCCCAGGTTAGCAGCAGAGGAAATAAATTATCTAAGCCCCATTTTAGAAAAAGAAATAGAACAAGCAATTAATCAACTCCCTAAGGGGGGCGGAGCCAAGATTGCAGAGTGAAAATGCTACTCTCTGCATCCTCCTCCAATCTTCTCTCAAATCACCAATAAAATAAGCCTCTGAACTGATCTTCAAGTCAACGAACTCAGAAATATTTGGACACTGCTTGCTGATCTCTCTGAAGAACTTCACATCAGGTTTGTCTAACTCGGACAGAGAGAAAAACAGAGGACTC
>JAJPUD010018615.1:0-28349 GCA_023553655.1 Myrmecobius fasciatus | reverse complement strand
CTCTCTCTCTCTCTCTCTCTCTCTCTCTCTCTCTCTCTCTCTCTCTCGCTCTCTCTCTCTCTCTCTCTCCCCTCTCTGTCTCTCTCTCTCCCCTCTGTCTTTCTCTCTCCCCATCTCTCTGTCTGTGTGTTTCTCTGTCGGTCTGTCTCTATATCTCTCTGTCTGTGTGTGTGGGTGTCTCTGTCTCTCTGTTTCTGTATCTCTCTGTCTCTCTCACACACTCTCTCTTTCTATCTCTCTCTCCCCCTTTTCTCCCTAAGGCTTTTCAGATGTGCCCTGATGCCTACATAACTGCAAGCCCTCCCTCCTCTTTACCACCAGAGTGCCACCCTCACTCAACTCCAAAGAATTCAAGAGCCAAGACAACATGGATGCCCCAATAACAGACGATTTTCCTCAAGCCCTGCCCATCGAGCAACTCTGCTCCATTCACGTCAGCAACGAGTATGTGGAACGGCCTGCCATCTCCTGCCAACAGACCCTCTCCAACCCTTCCCTCGCCCAGCAGGCTCACAAGTCCGATTGGTCCCTGTCTACCATTCCCTCGGATCTGCCTCGAAGCCTCAGCCAATGCCACCAGCTTCAGCTGTTGCCACAGCATTTGAGCCAACCCAGCCTCGCCAGCTCCATCTCCCACACCACCATCACCTCCGACCAAAGGCTTCTGACCAGCATCACTCCATCGCCCTCGGATCACTCCCTTATCTGTACCCAGCCTCAAGCGGGGGCTTTGAAAGTGGAAGAGTCGCAGAAAGGCGCAGCAGAGAAGCTGTCCCTCCATACCGGCGGGCACCTCTTCATCTGTGAAGAGTGCGGCCGTTGCAAGTGTATCCGCTGCACGGCCACCCGCACCCTGCCCTCCTGCTGGCTCTGCAAGCAGCGCTGCCTCTGCTCCCCGGAGAGCCTCCTCGACTACAGCACCTGCCTCTGCTGCGTCAAGGGCATCTTTTACCACTGTTCCACTGATGACGAAGACAACTGCGCCGATGAGCCGTGCTCCTGTGGGCCCGGCTCCTGCTGCGCCCGGTGGGCGGCCATGAGCCTCCTGTCTCTGGTCATGCCTTGCTTGTGCTTGTACCCTCCGGCCCGAGGATGCCTCAAGTTGTGCCAGCAAGGCTACGATGGCCTGCGGAGGCCAGGCTGCCGATGCAAGAGCCACACCAACACCGTCTGCAGGAAGATCTCTTCCAGCGGAGCCGCCTTCCCCAGGGCCACGGAGAAGCCAGTGTAAATGCCTTGCAGCCCCCCACCCCCACCCCCCAGCCCCTTCTCTCTCCCTCACCTTTCACTCCGTAGGAAGAAAAGGTGGGGGTCAGAGAAACCCACCAGCCGGGACTCAAGGGCTCGTCCCCATCAATCCTGCCATGCTGTGGGGCTGGCCAAGTGCATCTTGAGTCCAAGGCAGCTTATCCTTCCCTCATTGGCTCTCTGCATCCTCCCCCCCCCCCACTCCTCCCTTTGCCTTCCCACCCATCCCTCACTTCCCTCTCAACTTTTTCTGCCCCAAAGCAAAAAATAAATGAAAAAATCAGACGATCCAAAGACATGGGACTTGCACATTGAAGACAAATTGAGCCAGCTTCTGGCCATCTACCCATGGCCTCCTCAGCACTGTGTGGCAAATGGGAGGCTCCCTGACATGACCTTCTTCCACACCAGACTCATTTCCCCAGTGCCTTCGGGGGCTTTCTCCAAAGAGTAACATGGGGCCACACAGCAAGCATCCAGGGAGTACTTAATTTCATTTTTCTTTCTTCCCCCATCTTGATCCTTGCCCTTCTCCTTCCTTCTCTTCATCATCTCCACTCCACTCTCATTCCCAACTTGCCCCGTCATCTTCTTGTTTTCTCATCCTCTCCTTTCTCCCTTCTTTCTCCATCATCTCCTCTCTTCTCTTTCTTTTCCTGCCCCTCCCTCCTTCTCTCTCTATTCCCCCTTATCCCACTTCCCCTTTCCTATCTCTCATCTCTCTGTTCCTTTATTCCTTCACCTGCCCTCGCCTCATTCTTCATTCCTTCCCAATTCCCTAGTCCTCTCCTTCACTGCATTTCATCCCTCATCTCTTGCCTTTTCTTTTATCACTTTACTCTCCCTCGTTCCCTCTCTCCTACTTCATCCCTCTCATCCACACTTCCTTGCCCATCTCTCATCCCCTTTTAGTTTCCTCATCCCTCAATCTCCCCCTGCTCCCTCATCTCCTCCTTTATCCAACCTGCTCCTTCATCCCATCTCTCTCTCTTTATCCTTTTCCCTCATTGACTTTTCCATCCCCTTCCTCGTCCCACATCTCCTTTGCCACCCGATCCAAGGCCGTCCCCCTTTCTCTCCCATCCCTTCCTCACCTCCCTGTTCCCTTCCCCACCTCTTCCTCCTGTGTGCTTCCTCCCCGCCTTTTTCTCTAGCACCTTCAGGAGTGGGGTTTTCCCAAATGCCTCCCCTCTGCTTTTATCCCCTTGCTGTGCTATTACCCAATCTTACAAAGAAGAAGAAGAAGAAGGTTTCATGTGATATATTAACCAATAAGCCTGCCTGAAACCCAGATGTGTGAGTGTGTGTGTGTGTGTGTATGCACTGCACCCACCATACCCACACATCTCAAGGCATATGGGATCAGGATCAAGTAATCCAGGCTTGGTCAGCTGGAGTCTTGTCCTTTTCCCCCCCAAACTGGATGGCCTTGGGCAGTAAAGGGTGGAACACATAGCCATTCCCTAGATATCAATAGCCCTAAAACCGCACGATTCACGTTCTGTGGATGTAATTATAAACCACCGAACTTAGGGCTGGAAAAGAATCGAAAGATCGTGCAACCCATTTGACAGATGATTAAACAGATCCCCAGGAAGGGGACGTAGCATGCCCAAGGCCACATGGGACAATTGTAATAGAGCTGGGATGAGGCCATGGGTCTCTGTTTTCCCAGATCGGTGCTCTTTCCTGGCACCACATCAGGTATCTTCTCACCTGATTCCCCCACTAGCAGGGGCAAAATATAGCCTCCACTCATCTACTGTTCAGGAACCAGGAAGAAGTGAGTCTAATGGCTGTTGGATACTTAGTCGCTTATGAAATGTTAAGGGTCACTCACGGGCAGCCCCATTGGCAGGGCTAAGGTTGCAGCTCCTTGGTATGATAGCTTAGGAGGAGCTAGCAGCACCATTTGCCCTTTTCAGTGACCAAAGGTGGCTCTTAGAAGATCGAAAAGAAGGATCCCGAAAGGAGACCTCACCATGTCATATCTCCTGTGGTTCCCCAAACTGATTTTGCCTCCCACCCGTGCCCTACGGCCTCCGCAGAGGCACCGGTCAACACACGGGGGAGCTCGGAACCAAATTCCAAGGAACAAGAAAAGTTGCAGCTTCAAAAGTCCCAGGTCCCGGGTATGTACCACAGGGTGTACCTCCCTCTTTCCTAAATTGAACTCAGAATATCCAGGCTCAACTTCCTTACTTTTGAGAGAGACTGCCTCTACCATTGTCCAATTGGTCAAAGTGGCACATTGTGGAAGGACTTCAGGGACAGGCTCCTAATGAGAGTTCCTGAGAGGAGAAATTCTCCAAGCCTGGAGCTTTCCCATCTTAGTGGATCTGAAGTTCACAAATGGGATTCTGAGGGGGAGGTCACCCACTCCAAAAAGAGGAGCTCCGACCTGGTTGGCTGCTTATGGGTTCCATCCATCCAGCTCATGTTCTCTCCAAAGTGGGCATGCGGGTGTGTGTTTCGGGTGGGGGGTGGCGCATTGTGTAGTGCCCAGGAAGAAGAAGACGAAGAAGAGGGGAAAATTCACACATCCTGCATGAATGTCAAAGACGGGAGATGACCCAAGAGCACTAAAGTTATCTGAACTGCAGGTCTTCTCGGGTCAGTCTTGGATCTTCTGGACCCGACAGGCATGTACTGCCCAGCAGCCCTGCCCAACTCACTTGCTTCTCTCTGTGGAGAATTGCTTCGATCTATTTTTGTATATAGAAACATACTGGTATGATGGTTAGAATGATTGCTTTAATAATATTAATGATATTACTGTGAATGGTGCCATATGCAAAGGTTTGCCTTCTTGGTACAGATATGAACCCAAACAAGTATCTATAGCCTTCTCCGTTGCTTTTTAATTCCTCCTTTGGAAGCCACTTGTTATTCTCCTGAGTGGGCTTCGGATTGACCCTCCACTAAAGGCTGTGACCAGCTCTCTGGACCCCAGGTGTTAAGGAGGAAAAGCTCCTCCTTTAGCTCCACCTTAAGTGTGCCTAGAGCTGAACCATATCGAGATTTGTGGATACTTGTGCATTGTGCCTAAAGCTAAAGCTATTCTATGGGTGTTTGCTTATTACTCCCAAATCCTGTGCTGACAGTAGCCTTTTCCCTTAACCCCCTTTGACATCCATGGGTCCTCCTCCTGTAATCTTCATTAAGGCCAGTTGTTCCCCCCCCCACCCCAGTCACCAGCAATGGGTCCCCCAACTCTGTCATATAACCAGAGAGCCCTTTCTCTTGGTGGACTTCAGAATGGTCCAACGCCAGCCTCCAGGAAGCTGAGAGGTTCCCAGAATTCCCAGTCTGCTGATAAGGCAAGGCTTCCAGGCTGACTGGACTTGAGCAGCATCGGGTTCACCATAGAAAGGTTCAGTGGGGATTCTTGTGTGTGTGTGTGTCTATATCCTTCCCATTATGTACAGACATGTATCCATATCCATATATATGTAGATATATGTGTGTATGTATATATACACACATGTATATTTAAAAACTAGACAACAAAATTTTAAATCCTTCAGGAAAGCTTGGTTTTCATGATGTTTCTACTTTGTGTCATGTATAGTATAAACAGCCACCTTTAATGAGTATTTCTTGATTCTATCTATGTATATATCCATCTATGTATGTGTGTGTATATATATATGTATATATATGTATATATACATATATATATTCTGTGTGTATATATACACATATATGCAATTAGGCCATTTTTTGACCTCTTACTCCTTGCTTTCTCCATGTTGGTCCCTCAATATGGTTCATGTCATTTGTGCTAAGGGCTTTCTTCAGGTTTTCCACACTAGCATAGATTTGGGAATCTGGAAGAAGCCTTGGTACAATGACAGAGCCATATGAATGACCCTCCCTTCGGCCAATGCAAATCTCCCTTCGCTCCAGACCCCCAGGGAAAAGAGGACATACTCTTATTTGGGCATAGATATACTCTCTCATCTGGAATTGAGCCCCAACTCTCAACCAATCTTTCATGATTCTCTGAGTTTTCTCGGATGTTAGCAGTGCCAGCTCATGCTACCCCTGCTCCCTCCCAAAGCGTGCCTGCCATTAGCAGCATAATCGCAGAGGATGGCAGAGGAAAACCTTACTTATATCATGGATGCTTCCTGTATTCTTTGTGGCGACGGTGTGGCAATTAGAGCCGATCACTCTGAAATCCTGGCGTAGAAAAATAGTTGTCTCTCTTAAATAGGAAACAGGAAAGGCCAGAGTGTCCTTTTCCCATTGCAATGATCCAAGATGCCCTAGATCAATGGAAAAGGAGGGATAACAGTGCAGACAAAGAAGGAAAGAGTCTGTTCAGGAGCGCCTGATGATGGTGGTTGATCCAGGTGGTAGTTAACCTGGCCAGCGCTCTTAAGGTGGACGTTGCTGGGGTCTAGCTAGCATGATCCCATGGAAGTGCCTGGCACCCTCTTGTTTTTGTTTAGTGTCTAACCTTTTCCATTCTTCCCCCTTAGATCCAACAGGGTATCCCTCTGTCCCTAAATCTGTGGATGTCCCTGAAAAGGTCTTAGCTGATGGTTGAAGTTTTGCCTGATGTAATAGGTAGGATTGAAATGATAACTTCATCACCTGGGCCCAGACTGAGTTCAAAGCCTGACCAGGGAAAGAGGAAGCCTGCAGAGCTTGGGAGAAGGCTTTGAGAGCACTGCAGAACCAGGATGAGTTATCACGTCAATCCTTCAGAAAGTTATCTTTCAGCTTGTCAGTGGAATTAGGTGAGGGCAGTTTGGAGACTTGCAAGTGTTCCCAACATCTTAAGCCTGTGTGATTCCAAGCTTTCCTTTACTCCATGCCCTTCGTTATAAATAAAGCAGAATGGCCAACAGGTGTGTGGAGCACAGACTACTACCCACTGAGGGCCTCTGAAGACTATTGGAACCGAAGCTCATTTAGTCCGAGTCCCTCCTTTTAGAGGATGGGAAGCTAAGGCCCCGGGTAGGTGGAGGACTTGCCTCATTTCCCATGATTTCAACCAACAAGGACTCCTTGAGACCCCTTATGTGCCCAACACTGTATAATGCCTATCAATCTAGACTGTGCTATCACTGTACTACCCTTTCCTGCTTTTTGCGGGAAAGAAATTGGTGACTCTGATTAACTGGTGCTAAACATACAAATGAAAATGAATTTGTTCTTGCAATCCAAGGACTAACCAAGTCTGAAAAGACCATTCTTCAGAGAAAACAAAAATAGTTATTACTTTGGCTAGCTTTTAGAAAAGTGTGTCTGCATGCACGTGCACGCGTGCACACATACACACACATTTATTAACTCACGCTTTTAGGCTACGTCCACATGCAATCAAAACAATTGGTCAATGAAGTCAAGCCAACGCTCAAATAGCCAAAACGATTTGGGTATCGTGAGGACCCAACAACTTGTTGATTACCTTGAGTTTTCCCATTTCACCTCATTGTCGTCCGTATTTCCATTCCCACTTCATCAAGTAAGAACCTGGTACATTTGTCATTTCACCTTGAGGAGGCACATTGATTTTGTGTCTGCATTAAGTTGAAGCATCTTGACAAAACCTCCAAACGTCAGCGGCCTGCACGTGTTGTCCATCTAATGTCAAATAGTAAATAATTGGCAGAATGATTTCATTCTTTGTCCAGAGAGGTTGACATGTGAAAGCAGAACCACTGAGGCTCTGGGAAATTTTTAAACCAAGGTTCCATTTTCTGGTGGTCTTTGTAGGAAGAAAGAGCAAAGAGGAATCCTAAAATCTATTCCATTTGAAGAATGAAGCCTAAACCAAATGATCCTCATTGACTCTCCATGGGTCAAGCAGACCATGTAGACTTTTCTCTTTTTCCAGTTTCTTTCAGGGTTAACTTCTAATATTGTAGAGACTTCCCCATGGGGACAGTTATTCCTTCGAGAGTGGTCAGAAAAATATCCTATGTCAATGTTGGGATTGGCGTGTTGCGATTTCTCTTGTGATAAAAATAGTATTGGACTGTCATAAGACCCAAGTTCCAGGCCCAGCTCTGCTCCCAACTGGCTATGTGAACATCATTTAACACCTCTCGATGACCTCATCTGATCTGTAATCTTTGGATAGCAATATCTGCCCTTCCTCATGGGGCTGTTATGAGGATGAACCGAGAGGGGTTGGGAAAGTGCTTTGAAAACTGTAGGCTTATAGAAAGAGGATTCTTCTGGTGTTTTGATGTTAATTCATGCAAGGTCAAAGGATGATTAAATTGGGGTCAGCTGGTTCATCCTCTGGCACGTTACAGAGAAAGAAATTGAGGCCCATGGAGGTCAAATGCCTTCCTGAGGTTCATACGAGTAGTGAGTGATCAAGATAGAATTCAAATCCAGCTCCTCAGTTTCCAAATTCAGTGCTCGCTCATTTCACTAAGGCCGATGTGACTTCCAAATGTCTGGTTGCAAAGTGAAAATCAGTCATTTCCCAGGATATTGTTGGACATTTTAAAGATCAACGGGAACCCCAATTATCCAGACTGATTGACCTTTGGAGTGGCTTTGCTTTAGTGATACCTAGAGAGGATGGAGATTGGAACTTGAAGGAGGGTTTTGGACTTCCTGAATGCCGAATCAAGTGCATTCGTTTCCCTGAGGAATGACTCCAGCCTTGGAGCCTAAAATGAGTGTGTACATGTGGACCCCAACCTCCATTCATTGACTAGAAAGAAAATAAAATTTGCAATTCATGCAGTATTCTGCATTGTCCATATCCTCCAGTTGTTCCTAAATGCTAAAGAACTGGGAAATGTTTGGAAACCCTCATTCTTGGCCAATGTATTCTGCAATTTCATTCTTACTCCTTTGGGATTTCGGGATTTTCTTGAATGGCCCACTCCCTTTCTCCCCCTCCCCAAGCATTCAGAGGGTTGCCATCATTTCCTTGGTACAAATGGCGTTCTAAAAAGTGTATACGATGGTCTTTAATTCTTGGTCTTGTTTTAAGGTATGATGTGTATTTGTAGTCTCACTCGTTTTGTCAATGCTCTTTACCATTCATATACATTTATTTTCAAAGTTCATTGTAAAGAAAAAAAAAATCTTTATTTTCAAAAGCACCATTTTGTGCAATCTCTTTGCAATGCTAAAAAAATGTCTGAATTAAATAATCCTATAGGTGGTGTGACACAACACTAACAACAGCTATTCAATAAAGTTTATATATATATATATGCATACTATACATATGCATAATATATATGTATATATATGTATACCACCACAATGTCTACTATTCTCATTTATGGCAGGGGAATCAGCGTTTGGTGTCTTCAGGTGAATTCTAATTGGCTAGAGTCAGTTGCTTCCAACACGATATTTCCTTCCAGGTACTAGGCTAAGAGGTCACAGCATCCCCGGGCTGTCATTTGGGAATCTCCACTCTCCTTGAAAAAGAAGTTGAAGAAGCTCCCCAGTAATAGTTCAGGTGCTGAGGCAGAAGAATATGGAATGAAAGGTGCTCCTCCCGTGGACAGAATTAGGCCTCATGAGTAGAAAAGCCAAGAATATGGGTGAAGATTGAAGAATCAAAAGAACTTATTCACGATCAGGTAGAACAGGCTACCTTGTGAGATGCCGAGCTCTCTTTCCAGACACAACTCGGGGCAATATCTCCTATTAGGGAAGTTGCCCGTGGGTTTCTTTTATGGGTAGAAGGTTGAATGAGATGACCTTTAGGGTTCTTCTCATCTGAAAGAACTTGAGATAGTATTCCATTCTACCTAGCAACAAAGATCCCATAGCATATGATCCAAGACCCTGGGAGAATGAAAATTGACTCTTGTAGATTCTTACTATGACCCTCTTCCAGTGACTTCCATGAAGACATGAGTCTTCTGAGACATGCACTTATCTGGGTGTGCCCCGTGGATATTTGTCCTGGAGAAAGGAGTGTCAGAACTTGGACAAGACTTGGAAGAGCAAGGGGCAAATGGGAGGGGGAAGAACCAATCAAAAAACATGGACTGGACTATGAAGTGCCTCTTGAAAATGGAAAGGAAAAATAGAAAGGTTCTAGTTTAATAGTAATTTAATAAAGAGGGGAAGGGGATAGGAGGAAAAGAGGGGCATTTTGGGAAACAAATCTGAAAAATAAAATCCAGCCTAATAATGCTGGCTGAGCTTTCTCAGATTCCTGGGAAGCAGCATTCTGACACCCTCATTGCATGTGCTCCTGACAGTCAAGAAACCATTTGCTTTCTTCAGGGGAGTTGGAAATGAAGTAGATGACTTCGAAGAGTTGGATTAGTAGGGTTTTTTGTTTGCTTTTTTCCCCACTTCAAAGTAGTCTAGAAGGGAACTACCTGAGAGTCACCTATAGTCCCCAATATTCCTGAGGATGCCCCGAATGAGATTCAAATGGAATTTGGGAATGGATTTAAGAATAAATAAAAATAGGAGCATCTAGATGGCAAAATAGATAGACTACCAGCCCCGGAGTCAGGAGCATCTGAGTTCAAATCCAGCCTCAGACACTTAACACTTGATAGCTGTGTGACCCTGGGCAAGTCACTTAACTCCAATTGCCACATACACATACACACACACACACAAAGAAAAAATAAATTTTTAAAAATAAATAAAAATACAAGATGACATTCCATTTTAAAACTAATTCAATATGTGGTGGCAGGAATTCTTATGCATGGATTAGTGACTGTTGCTGTCTGAGTTTTAGCACCACTGGTCCAGATCTCCCACATTCTCTAAGCCTGAAGGATGCTACAGAGAATAGAAAGCATAAGACAACAAATTTCAGAGGAGACAATATTCAAGAGGAGTAAATATGCCAGAGAGAGGTAATAAATAAAATGAACTAGCCAGGGATAGAAATGCAACCTTACAGACATCATTTAGGCTTGCTGTGATGGCAATATGGTTAACAGTTGACATAGAAATGAACAGAACCTTGAAGGGAAATGACTATAGATATTAGGAGAATCTTTGGTGGAGGAGGAAGGAGGGAAATAAGCATTTATTAAGCATGACAAATGTTGGATTTGGGTATCTAGGTAGCAAAGTAGGGAGTCCCAGGCTGAGATCTTGACTCCAGGGCTAGTGTTCTAACCAATTTGTGTGTTACCAGGGAAAGGCAAGCATAGGCTATATATGGGAAGAGTCAGTTTCAAAGAGCCCAACTAATGAATAAGTAGGATTTCCACAGCCAGAAACACTAGGAAGTCAGTCTAAAAAGTCTAGGGTGCTCGAAAAAAAATTGGGACATCTTCATAAACAGTTTCAATGAAATAAAGTTGAGGTGGGGTTGAGAATGAGAAACAGAACGACTGTTTCAAAGGACCATGATTCAATGGGAACTGCCCTCACCAAAATTCCCAAAGATCTTTCAATGGCCAGATCCTAAGTCCTTTATTCCATGTGCATTCTTTTTTTTTTTTATCTCTTTAGAGCCTTGGCACTGATGACCACTTTGTCTTCTTGGATAATCTTTCTTACAATTAGCAAAGTGTATGACAATTCCTTAGTCTACTTGGCTGAAGCTTCATCTAGGTCACACCAAAAAAAACTGTGTATTTCCTAAGGCTCAGTCCTGACTCCTCTTCTTTCCTCTTTATGTACTCCCTTTCCATATTTTATCAGCTCCCAGAGACTCGGTTATCATCATTATGCTGCTGAGTCCCAGGTTTATGCCTCTAGCCCTAGTCTCTCTCCTGAACTCCAGTCCCACATCATTCTGATGTCATCCTCATTTCCTCATTTTCATTCACCTGCACACTTGCCCAGTTAGTTGTCAAATCTGGTCACTTCTTTCTCTCTAATGTCTTCTTAGCTTTTTCACCTCTCCACACATGTCACAGTCCAGTCCTATTTTATCACAGAAGGTACTCTGTTTTCCCATCACTGCATTTTTATACTGGTTGTGCCCTATGCCTGAGATGAGCTCCTTTAATGTCTGCCTCTTAGTTTCTCTGACTTCTTTCCAGACTCAGCTCAAATTACAATTTCCACAGGAGGCCTTTCACTATTCCTGTCAGCTTCCATTGCCTTCTCTTTTAAGGCTCCCCTTCATCTGGTCCATATTTATCTTCTATACACCAATGTCATCCCTGTTCTCTCCCATAATAGAATGGGAGTTCTCAAAGGGCTGGAATTGATTTTGCCTTTCTTTGTATCCCAGTGATTAACACATAGGGAAGCTTTTATAAATGCTGTTGACTGATTAACAAGTTCATGTCAACTTGGAAAGAGATTTCTAGGAGAGCGTCCCAAGGATCTGTCCTTGATCCCGTGTTGTTCATCAGTTTTTTTACTTGGATGAGGACACAATGTAATTTTTTTGAAACTGGATCTTCCTATCCCAACCAGGCTAGAAGTACAACAGTCACTCATTGGTCCAATTTCACCACTTATCGGTACAGAAATTTCATTTCCAGCCTGAACTGCTTTGCTCCTCCTTGGGTGACCTGATAGCCTCTGCTTCAAGGAGACCATCATATTCATGCAGGGCTCAGTGAGGACCTCTAGCTCAGAACTCCTGTAATCAAGCAATCTACCTGCTTCAGCCTCCCTGTAGTGAGGATTACAGGTATGTCTCACCAGTCCTGGCTGTGGTGCCATTTTTGTCACATTTGTGACAAATACACTATTGGAATGGCATACACTGGATGATAAAATAAAGAGCCAGTAGTTTAAAAAAGAAGATACTGTGAGGCTAAAACAATGAATGAATTAATAAGTTTAGATCTAACAAGGAGAAATATAAGGTACAATACTTTAAGAAATTAATTCAGGCTATTCACTGGAAGGTCAAATACTGAAGCTAAAATTTAAATACTTTGGCCATATAAAGAGAAGATGGGACTCACTGGAAAAGACCATGATGTTGAGAAAGATTGAAGGCAAATGGAGAAGGGGATGGCAGAGGATGACATTAATAGTGTCATGGAAGCAATGAGCATGAACTTGGACAGACTGATAATGGAGGATACAAGAGCCTGGCGTGCTGTGGTCCATGGAGTCACAAAAGATCACACACAACTGAACAACTGAATAACAAAATTAGAGGATTGGACTTAATGACCTCTAAGATCAAACTCTAAACATTCAAATTCTTGGAATTAGTGGAAGAGGAAGTCCATAGGTAAACTGAAAGGGTACTAGTCACTGAGAATGATGTGTTCAAATTTTGGCAAGTAGACCAAGATCAGACTTATTTTAGAAGTATTGAAATTATAAGTCTTAGCCAGGGTTCTAAAGCTTTAGGGATTTTTACATCTCTATTGAGAATAATCTGGGCTCCAAATCACTATTAATCAGAGAAATGCAAATTAAGACAACTCTGAGATACCACTACACACCTGTCAGATTGGCTAAGATGACAGGAAAAGATAATGATGAATGTTGGCAGGGATGTGGGAAAACTGGGACACTGATACATTGTTGGTAGAACTGGGAATGGATCCAACCATTCTGGAGAGCAATTTGGAACCATGCTCAAAAAGTTATCAAACTGTGCATACCCTTTGACCCAGCAGTGTCTCTACTGGGCCTGTATCCCAAAGAGATCTTAAAGGAAGGAAAGGGACCCACATGTGTAAAAATGTTTGTGGCAGCCCTTTTTGTAGTGGCTAGAAACTGGAAATTGAATGGATGCCCACCAATTGGGGAATGGCTGAATAAATTATGGTATATGAATGTTATATATGAATGTTATAGAATATTATTGTTCTGTGAGAAATGACCAGCAGGATGATTTCAGAGAGGCCTGGAGAGACTTACATGAACTGATGCTGAGCGAAATGAGCAGAACCAGGAGATCATTGTACACAACATCAATATTATACAATGATCAATTCTGATGGACATGAGATAATTGATGCCAGTTCCAATGATCTTGTGATGAAGAATGCAATCTACACCCAGAGAGAGGACTGTAGGAACTGAATGTGGATCACAACATAGCATTTTCACTCTTTCTGCTATTGTTTGCTTGCATTTTGTTTTCTTTCTCAGTTTTTTCTTTCTTGATTAGATTTTTCTTGTACAGCAAGATAACTGTATAACTATGTATACATATATTGGATTTAACATATATTGTAACATATTTAACAGGTATTGGACTATCTGCCATCTAGGGGAGAGGGTGGGGGGAAGGAAGGCAAAATTTGGAACAGAAGGTTTTGCAAGGGTCAATGTTGAAAAATTACCCATGCATATGTTTTGTAAATAAAAAGCTTTAATAATTTAAAAAAAAACTAAAAGAGAATAATCTGGGATGTAAATGCCCCTACTTTTCTTTTTTGAATGATTTTGAACAAAGTATTTCAGATCAAAACGTTGATTTTCCTCTGCAAATCTCCTTTGGAAGTGGTTTGTTGTACTGTTAGGAGTGATTTTTATCATATGAGGCCCCAGTGAACGAGTCTTTTTATAATGGAAGTCAATTGGAAAATAAGATTCACTAAACAGACACTTGCTTTAACCACAAATGGATGAACCAGCCTAATCTATTAAGAAAGAGCAACATGTAAATACTTTGCCAATTTTGCATCCCACTGGGCTAAATTTGTTACTTATACAAGACATTTTACTGGAAGCCAACAGTGAAAAGTCCAAGTCCAAATATTAATACAGCATAATAACTAGCTAGAGATAAAATTTCAGACCCTGACAAAAACAGTACTTCAATTTCTTTGCCAGCAGTGGGCATTATTGGAGAGGCAGTATGGGGCCCAGTGGATAGAAATCTGCCCCTGGACTGGGAAGGTCCAGAAGCTGACTCCCATTGGCAAGTTACCTAACTCCTCAGGCTTCTGTGTAATCCTCTAACACTGCATCAGTTGCCAAGAAGGTGCTGACCCAAGTTGGTGGAGGGAGTTTCCTCATTTGGGAACTCCTTATACCAAAGAAGTCACAAATTCAGTTCTTGATAATCCTGGAAATTAAGGTGTGGGGGGACAGTGAACCCAAATTAAAATCAGAAACTCTCAAATTAAGAAAAGCTAAAAAGGGTTTATTAGGATCTCATGAGAAAGGGCAACTCCCAGTAGATAAGGTGTTGTCTGTAAAGGAGTGCAAAGCCCAAATTGCAAAACACAAGATTAAATAGACCTTGAACATAGTAGTCTTACACACACACTTACACACACACACACACACACACACACACAAACACACACACAGCCTTTTCTCTCATTGTCTGGGGCAGTCCAGGCTTACATTCTAAACGATGAAGTCTCTCCCAGAAACAAAAGGATATTACTAAATAAGAACTCTTAAATTTTCCCTAGAGAACTGCAATACAATCAGATATTCTTGGATAAGAGAATTGTTACCTGAATTCACAAAGCCATCACTGCCTTTAAAAAAAGTACTTAAATGCCAATTAAGGGGTGGTGGGAAACAGGAGGGGAAATGTTCAGCTAAGACAATTGAACACCTGCAGCTTTTTAGCTATAGCTCAACTTGTTATTGCAAAGTCTCAATTAGGGCATAGGTCAAAGTCACATCCTTATGAGAGGTCTTCATTTAGTTTATCCTATACAAAAAGAAATAGTACTTTGGACAATCTGGTTCCAGGACCAGGACTCTGTAGTTACCTGCTTGGAATGGTTTGACCTGCTCAAAAATTTCTTCTATTCCCAGTCCTTAAGTTCCCATTTTACACACACACACACACACACACACACACACACACACACACACAGGTACACACACACATACATGCATGGGCATTTTCTCCTGAAGGAAGCCATTTAAATGCAGTTATGAAATGGGAGGGGAGGGAGAAAGGAGGACCCTTTTCATGTGCATACAACTCAAAAATGAAGGCTGTTTGATTTCCTCAGCAGGGGTGGCTAATGGGGGGCCCTTCACTGAGCTGCAGCCTCTCTATTTTCTCAGTAGATTTTGGAGTTGCTGTGGCACATTATAATGAAGTAATTTAGCTAATTGTCATCTTGGAAGACACTGAGAGCTTAGCTCTGTATTTATAATGCAGATAAGTTTCGAGGATGGGAATGAAGAAGGAGGAGTGGGCAGAGCATAATGATGAAATGCTCTACTCAATCTAATCAATTGGGGGATCCACATGAGGACATTGAGCCAAATCCAGCAAGAGGATCTGATGCAGGGGGGATTGAAGAAGGAAGGGCTAACAAAAAGGAGGGAGACAGCCTGCAATAAGAAATATACTCTCCAGCTCTTGGGAAGTTCTGGATGATAGTCATCTTCCTTGATGGTTGTCTGCTGATCTTAGAGGACAGGGGGAAAGATGGATTGGTTTATTAAGTATTATTAGGTTTCTTATATCAAAAGTAACAAGCAGATTCACTTTCAAATCCCTTAAACATTTATTTACTCTCTTCAGATCTAGGTACATACACATATTTATTTATTTTATTTTATTTTTTGCTTTTTGCTGAGGCAATTGGGGTTAAGTGACTTGCCCAGGGTCACACAGCTAGGAAGTATCTTGAGACCAGATTTGAACTCAGGTCCTCCTGACTTCAGGGCTGGTACTCTATCCATTGCTCCACCTAGCTGCCCCCACATACATATATTTATAGACATAAAATGCATTCTTATTGTCATCATGATCCAGATTTATAATTTTATCAGTAGAAAAGTCCTGGTATAAAAATTCACTCCACTAATTCTGGAGAAGGTGAGATTTTAGTTGGGACTTAGAGGAAGCCAGAGAGATCAGTAATTGGAAAGGAGGAAAAAGAGCATTGCAAGCATTTTGTGTTTGGTCCTGGAGGCAACAGGGAGCCACTGGAGCTTTTTGAGTGGTTATAGGTGTAGGTATTAGTACAAGTGCAGGTAGAGGTAGAGATAGAGGTGTAACTAATATGTATAGTTGTAGGTCGAGATGTAATTTTTTTTTTTTGCTTTTTTGCTGAGGCAATTGGGGTTAAGTGACTTGCCCAGGGTCACACAGCTAGGGAATGTTAAGTGTCTGAGACCAGATTTGAACTCAGGTCTTCCTGACTTCAGGGCTGGTGCTCTATCCACTGCGCCACCTAGCTGCCCCGGTCGAGATGTAATTTTGATGCTTTGTGACCCTGGGCAAGTCACTTAACCTCAATTGCCTCAGGAAAAAAAAAAGAGATGTAATTTTGATGTAGATGTAGGTATTTGCATATATAGGTATATAGGTAAGTATTCATGTAAGCATACAATTCTAACTATATAATCCACAGACCTTGAGCAAAGCAATTGTTCCATAATGCAAATTTGCCTCTACAGACCCATTTACTTAGCCTTAGTATATAAGCATACTTATATATATATATATATATATGAATATATATACTCACATACTTAGCTTATAAGTATACTTACATATATACTTAAATATTTAGTATATATTTATATACTTGTGTAAGTATATATGTATAATATATATTATTATATATATATAAGAATACTTATATACTATGTATATATATATATATATACTTATATACTTAATATAATAAAGCATACACAAAATAGTACCTTTACACAAGTCATAAAATGTACTAAAATGCAGACATTAACTACTGTACTATGGTAATAAACAGAATTATAAAACAAAAGCTAATGTTAATGATGAAGCATACCCAATACTGTATGGTAAAGTTAACACAGGGGCACAGTATGTTGCCCTTCCCCCACCCATTATGCTTAACCTTTATTACTGGGGCTTGGTTTTCACGCTCTCTCCCTCTCCTCTCCCTAAAATGGTAAACAAGTTGCTCTAGCTTCTATAGCTCATCATATATTTCTGCAGTTGATTTTTTTTTTGCTTTTTGCTGAGGCAATTGGGGTTAAGTGACTTGCCCAGGGTCACACAGCTAGGGCATATTAAGTGTCTGAGATCAGATTTGAACTCAGGTCCTCCTGACTTCAGGGCTGGTGCTCTATCCACTATAGCTCCACCTAGCTGCCCCACTGCAGTTGATTTTTTAACCAAAGTCAACTTCTTTGCTTCCTCCTAGTATTCTAGTTTGCCGACTATGATCTAGTGCAGTGGTTTTCCCTCCATATTTGGTGTCACTGGACATGAGCGTGCTATCTCTGTCTTAATTTAAGGACACCCAGGTATTCAATCAAGGCGAATTCAAATCCATGTCCATTGATTTGAGGTCCAGTGCACCCACTGCATTGGAGAACCCCACTGTACCAACTATACCTCGAGCCTCATCTCACACAAGTTATTATAAGACCTTGATGGAGAGGCCTGAGCCTTGGGATTCTGATTGCATCAGGATCTTGAGTCAGAAGATGATTTCATCTTTTAGCAATTGGTGGATGTTGATAAGTTGGCCAACTTGGTGTCTTGAAATTAGTGTGAGATCTCAAATTGGCCTGCTCCAAGGACTTAATTAAATGTTGGCCAGATATAGTCAGAGATTGACTACTTAATAAATTGGCATCCAAATGGAACAAATGGAATCTAACACTCTGAACAGTTTACTGGAAAGGATCTGGGCATTCTACCAAGAGATTCCAGGGCACCTCTGCTAAGGAGGGGGTTACCCTGATTCACTGTTACTATCTGTCCCCTTTCCAATGAGGCAGTTTTCTTGGTAGGTAGCAATGATGACTATGCTGGGGTCCGGGGGAAAGAGGGAGGAGGGGTGATAGAACTCATACAGACATCATTATGCTACAAAGTGTGGAAAGGGGTGGACGAAGGAAGGAGCCAGGCTGAGTGTTCAAGAAGGAGTTGAAAAGGAAGAGGATACTTCTAGCTTCAGAGATCAGGGCAGGCTTCCAAATCCAAGTAGCTCCTTCAAGCAACAAAGAAATGGCCATTAGTGGTGGTATCGTTTCTCCTGGAAGCCATTGTATCCTCAGCAATTTAGCCCAGCCCAGGAGTTGCTTTACTTGGTCTTTGTGTTCTAATGCTTGCCACAGTTGCCCAGCACCTAGGAAACATTTAATGAATAATTGTTTAATTGAGGAAATAATTCACTGAAAGGAAACCTCCGGTTGTCCGCCATATCATCTTTGGACTAAAGGAACAAGACCTGAAGAAGAGAATGATAATGTCGTGTTTGCTTAGAGATTAACCTCTAAATAACTCCTAACTCCTTAAAAATGTCATTTCACCAAGTCTTACAAAGGCCCTGAGAAAACTGCTGATTCACCATGAGACCAGAGGAGAGGAAGAGGGAAATAAGTGAGTTTAAGGAACAGAGTATAAGCCTGCCACAGAGGAATGATATAATCGTGATGGGAGATTTCAATTAGCCAGACTCTCAGAAATTAATCAACCTTTACTAAGTTCCTTCTATACGCCAAGGATCGTACCAGGTTTCTGTAATTCTCCCTACATGTCACTATTTGAAGCAAGAAATTGCCATGTACAGGTAAACAAACCCACAAAGGAAAATTGCATATTGGATCTGATTCTCACTAATGGGGGAAAAGTGATTACCACAGTGAAAATAATATAACTGGAGATAAGTGACCAACTCCTCCTAGAGTTTTTGATGGAGGAGAGGAAAATCTTAAGTCCAATATTACAATCCCTTCCTGAGTCCAGCAGCATCTGAACTCAAGGTAAACCTTCCCAGAAGCCTGTGCCTACAGAAGCCCAACCAAAGAGAGAGAGTCCAAGGAATTCCAGGTAGGTCTAGTGAGCTAATCAAGGCCTACACTCGGGCTTTTCCCCAAAGAACATGATCAGCTAGAAAGAGCAGCCTTGGGGATTTCAGGTAAGTGGATCCAATGGGATACCAGTGGTCAAAGAATAGCTGGGAAAGGCTTAGGAAAAATCCAGTCTGAGGAAATTTGGGAAGCCTGTGGTCTTCAGGGAAATCAGTAGAGGAGCAGCCCTGAGCATAGCAGCAGTTGAAAAGGAGCTCAGGAAAAGCTTAGAGCAGAGAGATGTTCCAGAGCTATGTAATAAGAGGGATTCAGCTAGGCCCAACCCAGCCCTGGATCAGCCCTGGAGTCACTGGAAGGAAGGGTCTAGTCTGGGCCACAATGCGTACATCCTTCAGATGTGGGGCTTGATAAAAACACTAGCCCTCCGATCTAAATACTGAGGTACATAAAAGGAGCAAATCAAGGAAAACTCTAAATTTCATTGGGAAACATCTTGGTTTGAGACCCCCAGAAGGTAAGCCATGAAATGGCTACTGATCCCAAAATAAGTTCATGAAAAGGGATTATGGGAATATCTGGAAGAAATGAACCAAGAGATACAGAATCAAAAAACTAAGGAGAAAAGAATGGAAAGGAAAACTGACACCTTGGACAGTGGAAAATACTCAGTAGAACTAAATGCCCTGAAAATTAAAATGGGCCAGACATAAAAAAAAAAAAAAAAAAAACAATGATTCAACGAGACAAAAAGAACTATTAAAACAAAACCCAAAGATTGAAAAAACAGAGGAAAATCTAAAAAAAAATGAAAAACAACTGACCTGAAAAATGGGTCAGGGAAAATTAACAGACTCTGAAAAAACCATGATCAGTTAAAAAAATCTGGTTACCATGCATGGTGGAATTAAATTTGAAGTTGACTTTCAGGCGTCATTACTCATCAATCTCTTAGTCAGTAAGTGAGCAGGAATCCAGAGAGGAAGCAAAGAGGTCTTTATTTGGCTAGCCAGGTAAATATTCATATTGAGCATCTACTCTGAGCAGAGAGTAAAATATTCTTTTTATACACTGATTTTAGGCAGCATTCTACAGCAATAGCAAGAAAACTCTAAACCAATCACAGTAAAGGTCAATTGTGATATTAACTGGATATCAGGAAGGGTTAGACTCAGTTTATCTCAAGGAAATGTTTCTAAGGGAAAGGGAGTAGACATTTTTGAACTTATGGAATTATAGAAATTATGGAAATCTGTACATCTGCAGGCTGCAATCTTGTATTTTTCCACACATATTTCAAGAACATGTAAATTAAAGTTTCCCAGAATTCTTAGAACCAGGGCACAAAGTATAAAAATAGAAAGAATCCACTATCTACATCCAGAAAAACAACAACAGCAAAATGAAAATGCCCAGGAGGGTCAGCCAAAATCCAAAAATTCTAGGTAAAAGAAAAAAATATAATGTAAGCTGCTAACAAGGTGTTAAAGTACCAGAGAACCACAATAAGATTCCTGCAAGACTTAGCAGCTACCATTATAAAGGACAAGAGAGCTTGAAATCTGATATCCCAATGGCCAATTAGAATGGGCCAGACATAAAGAACAATGATTCAATGAGACAACAAGAACTATTAAAACTATTAAAACCAAACCAAACAATTGAAAAAACGGGAAAATCTAAAAATTATGAAAAACAAATGATCAAGGTTTACAAAGCAAGGATAATCTTAACTAGCAAAGTTAAGCCTAATTGTATAGGAGGAAAATGGATTTTTAACAGGAAAGAATATTCCAAGTATTGCTGATGCAAAGGCTAGAAAGATATACATATTTGCTTACTTAAAAGGAAGATAAATTGTTTTCATATCAATAGTGGGACAAGAAGCCAATATCCACTCAGAATTCTGATATCTTTAAGGGTCATAGATAAAGGTTAAAATGACAGAGATTCTATTAGTGGCTTAATGTTTTAATTGTTTTAGTGGTTTTAGGAGAAGGTAAAAATGAGAGGGACAAGGGACTATAATGGGGAAGAAAGAAGGGAGAATGGGAAGGAAATCAATATTACAAAATAGTGGTGCATAAAATGCAGTGTATATAGTCATGGAGGAAGGAACAGGGGGCATCCTACAAACCTCATTTTTATAGAGTGATGTGCTGGTAAATGTTTAACAACTGGCTCTCAGGGGGGTGAGGCTTGAACACATGCACACTTTTAAATTTTATCTGAATTATTATCATGTTCTTCATCACTTTATTAAGCCTAGACAAACCACAAAATAATAAATTAAGCCCTGATTTGTAGCATTTTCTGATTTACAAGGTATAACAACAGGCCAGTATGAGTTGGCTCCAGAATATCCCTACTTTTACGTGAATCCAATAAAGGAAGATTGAATACAAATTTCACACACACACACACACACACACACACACACATACACACAAACACAAACAGATTTCGGTATAGAAACATTAAACTCATGAGGAAAACAGGAGGGGACAAAGACAAAGGAAGAGTAGAGAAGGGTCTAAGAGTGAAAATAGAATACATAATGGAATAGTCATAAGCAAAATAAACTAAGATGTTGGAGGGAAGAATGTAAAAGATTAAAAGGAGTAGTAGAAATTGTAAAAGCCTGAATCAGGAATGGGATACGGGCAAGAGAAAAACTACAGAGAAGAAGCAGATAATTTCCTTTGAAAGGTCACAAGTGTAAGACAAACTCCTTTTCTGACACCTTATTTATAAAGCTGGAGGTGAGGGAAAAAAAGAGAAGAAAAAGTACAAGAGGAAAGAATGGAGGGAAATACACAATCAACAATCACAACTGTGAGTGAAAATATGATGAATTCACCTATAAAATGGAGGATAGCAGAGTTTAGAAAGCCAAATCCTATACTATGTTGATTAAAAGGAACAATTAACATAGATTTAAAATAAGGGGCTGGAGCAAAGTCTATTGTACTTCATATCAACCAAACAATAAACAAGAAAGAAGTTTAGGATCTGAATAGAACTTTGAAAAATTTAGAAATGGCAGCTCTCTAGTGACTACTGAATAGGAATATGTGTGTGTGTGTGTGTGTGTGTGTGTGTATACACACACACACACACACACACACACATACATATACACACATTAACAAACACATACACATATGTATTTCTCAGCTGTTTGCAGCACCTTAACAAAATTGACCATATGTTGGGGCATTAAGACCCTCACAAAAATAAAGAAAAGTAGAAATGTTCAACATATCATTTACTTATCACAATGCAATGAAATGATATTCCTTAAAGGAATCATAATAACAATAATAATATCTATTAAAGACTAAATAGCATAATTCTAAAGGGCTTGCTAACTCAAGTCAAAGGACAAATTGTAGAAATAATAGAATATGTCATCAAAGAAAATATCAATAACAAACACATAATAAAGCCATTCTGTGGGGAAAATTTAAATTTCTAAACATTTTCAAAGAGAAAGTGAAAAAAAAAGAACAAATCTGTGAATTGTGTATGCAAATTTAAAAATTGTATTGTTGTAAATAACAACAAATCAAAAATCCCCAACTAAATAACAAAGTAGAAATTCTGAAAATCAAAGAAAAAATTCATAAAAGTAAACAAAATGCACTATTAAACTGATTAAAAAACCCTGGAGCTATTTAAAAAAAAAACAACAAAACAAATAGTTATATTATTTAAAGAGAAAAAGAGAGGAAAACTAAATTGCTCATATCCAACAAAGGAAAAACAATTAAAAACAATTCAAAGACAATACAAAGCAAAGATAACATGAAGGAAATTATCAAATATTATTCTTCCCAATTATATAGTAATAAAACTGATAACTTAGAAAAAAATATATGAATACCTAAAAAACATAAAATATCAAGATTAAGTAAAGAAATTTTGTTAATAAAAATAATGTATTTAAACTATTTAAGTCATCCAGTATCAGAAAGAGAAATTGTACAAGATATACAAGAAGTCCCCAAACCAAAAACTCTGGAACTAGATAAATTTACAAGTTGATGTTCTTAAATATTCCAAGAACAAGTCATCCCCAAATCCTTTGAAATATTTGCACTGATAAGAAAAGAAGGCACCTTTTAAATCTTTTTACCATACAAGTAAATATGTAAATTTAGTGCTTAAACCTGGGAGAAACAAAACAGAGACAATTTCAGACTAATATCTCTAATAAACATAAATGCAAACATTTTGAATAAATATTTTCAAGTAGGCTGCAAGGAAACCCTGAATAAAGTATAAGGGAAAATGAAATACATTTTAAATTAATAATACAAATTATACAAAATATGATTGTATCAATAGATGCTTAAAACGTAAAAAACAAACAAACAAACAAACAAACCAACAACATGTATTTCCATTGACACTACAGAAATCATAGTATAAATGGAACTTTCTTTTACATAGTAAATAATACCTATCTAAATCCAGGAGCAAACATTATGAGGGAAGCATTTCTAATAAGATAAAGCAAAGATGTCCATTATCAGCTTCACTATTTAACACAACACTAGAAATACCAGCTTATAACACTAAGACAGCGGGGGTGGAGTCATGGTGGCGGAGATCAGACAGGAGTCCCTGTAACCTCCTCTAACCTCCCCTCAAACCAACAACATATGAAGCCTCTAGACTGATTCTGAAGCAAAAAAATCCACAATATCTGGAGAACAACACGATTCTAGAAGAAGATACTCTGGAAGAACCTCAAAACAGGTCTGTTTTAATTGGGCAGGGGGGTGGCCTACTGAATCCAGACTGCAGCACAGGGAGACTGGGGCAGGGAGCTGGAACAGGAGTCGGAACAGGAGTGGGAGCGTTGTGCTTTTCACACACCTGGGAGTCTTCTGCGGGCCTCTTGGAACAATCTGTCCTGATTGTGGGCAGGTGGTTTGGAGGGTCTGCCTTTTGAGGGGGATAGATTGTGAACCACTGAACCCCTGATGAGCATCGGACCTAGCTGCCATTACACAGCACCTTAAAGCAATCAATCAAACAACAGGACTGATAAGCACCAGAAATAATTCAATCAGCAGAGCTGCCCACTACCTGAAATAATTCAATCAGCAGAACCACCCCAGGGTGAACTAAAGCAGAACTGCCCAGCCCCTGACATAATTCAATCAGCAGAACTGCCCAGTTCCTGAAATAACTCAATCAGGAGAACTGCCCCAGGGCAAATTAAAGCAGCTGTCCCACCTTTGCCCTAAACAGACCTCACACCTTTAAAAAAAAATGAATAAAAAACCAAAAAGAGCTCTCACCATAGACAACTTTTATGGAGAGAGGGAAGAACAGACATCAAATCCTGAGGCCCCTAAATGTAAAGCAACTCCAGAAAAAGCCCCAAAGAGAGACATAAATTGGTCTCCATGTCACAAGGCTTTCTTTGAAGATTGCATAAAAAATCTTGAAAGAGAGTTAGAAGAAACGTGGGGAAACGAAATGAGATCACTGCAAAATAAAATAGAAAAAAAAAACACTAAGACAAGAAACAGAAATTGAGGGAATAAACATAGGCCAGAAAGAAACAGAATGATCACTTTTGTAGATGATATGATTTTTGTACCCTAGAGAGGCAACTAAAACTAGAATTATAGGAAATCAACTAAAAATTAATTGAATTAATGGCTTTAGCAAAGTTTCAGTATATAAAATAAATCCTCACAAACCATCAACATTCCTATATGTTACCAAGAAAACTCACAGAAAGAGATGGAAAGAGAAATCCCGTTCCAAATAACCATAAAAGCTATATTAAAGATCTGGGAATATTATCTATCAAGATTCACCCAGAGATTACATGTATTCAACCATAAAACACTTCACAGAAATAAAGACAAACCTAGATAATTGGAGAAACATTAATTACATATGGGTAAGTTAAGCCAATATAATAAAAACCTAAACTAATTTACTTATTTAGTGCTATACCAAGCAAACTCCAAAAGAATGTTTTATGGAATTAGAAAAATAATAATGAAATTCTTTTGGAGGAATAAAAAGTCAAGAATCTCAAAGATAACAATGAAAAAAAGTAAAAATAAAGGGGAGATCTATGAATGTCAGAACTGAATCTGTACAACAAAACAGTGATCTTTAAAATGATTTGGTACTGGTTAAGAAAAAACAGAGATTAATCATTGCAATTGATTAGGTACACAAAATGAAGAAGCAAAAAACAGTAGCATATTGTTTGCTTAATTCTATTAGTAGAAGAAGGACTCGTTTGACAAAAATGGCAGGAAAAACTGGAGAGAAGTCTGGCAGAAATTATAGATAAATCAGCACCTCATGCCACGTACCATGATAAACACTAAATCACCTAGACATTAATATGATAAAAAATTAGAGGAACAAGGAAGAAATTACCCCTTGCAAATACATGATAGAGAGGATCACCCAAGATAAAATGAACTGCTTCTATTTCATAAAATTTTAAATTATGGACAAACAAATATAGTTAAGATTAGAAGGGAAATAGGTAATTGGGGGAAAATTTTGGCAGCAAGTCTCTTAATAAAGGTCTTATATCTAAGATTTTTAAGAAATGGATAAAAATTTAGGACTAAAAGCCATTCCCCAGTATACATTATAAATAGTCAAAGGACATAAACAGTCAGTTTTTAAAAGGAAAAAAAATCCAAGTTATCAACAATCATATGAAGAATGTTTCAAATATTAAAGCATCTTTGAGACTCCATCTCATACCCATCAGACAAGCAAAGATGCTAAAAGAAGAAAATGAAAAATTTTGGTGAAGCTATGGGACTCAGAAAATCAATTTGAAAAGATGCTCAGAAAGTTACAAAACCATGTATATCCTTTGATCCAGGTGTACCACTACTATGTCTATACCCCAGATAAATCAAGGAGGAAAATAATCTATTGTTGTTGTTGACGTTCAGTCATTCAGTTGTGTCCAAATCTTTGTGACCCCATGGACCATAGCATGCCAGGCCCTTCCATCCTTCACTCTTTTGAAGACTGTCTACATTCCTATCCATTGCTTCTTTGACACTGTTTATCCATCTCTTCTTCCTCTGTCCCCTTTTCATTTTGCCTTTAATCTTTCTCAACCTTGAGATCTTTTCCTAATGAGTTTACTTTCTCATTATGTGAACAAGGTATTTAAGCTTCAGTTTCTGTATTAGCCCTTCCAGTGAATAGCCTGGGTTAATTTCTTTTTTTTTTCTTTTTGCTGAGGCAATTGAGGTTAAGTGACTTGCCCAGGGTCACACAGCTAGGGAATGTTAAGTGTCTGAGACCAGATTTGAACTCAGGTCCTCCTGACTTCAGGGCTGGCGCTCTATCCACTGTGCCACCTAGCTGCCCCTAATTTCTTTAAGTAATGACTGATTTGACCTCCTTGCTGTCTAAGGGACTCTCAAAACTCTTCTCCATCACCACAATTTGAAATTGTTGATTCTTCAATACTCAGCTTTCCTTGTAGTCTAACTCTCGCAGTCATATTGTTACTGAAAAAAACCCGTATTTTTGACTACATGGACTTTTGTCATCAAGATGAGGTCTCTGCTTTTTAGGATGCTGTCCAGATTTGTTAGAGCTTTCCTTCCAAGGAGCAAGCATCTTTTTGCTTCATGACTGCAGTTTCTGACTACAATGAGTTTTGAACCCAAGAGTACAAAATCTGACACTGCTTCTTCTCCTTTGTGTGCCAGGAAGGAATGGGAACAGTTGCCAAGATCTTCATTTTTTTTTTGATGTTAAGCTTCAAGCCAGCTTTTACATGCTCCTTTTTCACATTCATCAGGAGGCATCATAATTCTTCTTCACTACCTGCCATCAGAGCAGTATTATCTGCATTATCTACGATTGTTGATATTTCTCCCAGTAACCTTAATTCTAGCTTTGATTCCTCCAATCTGGCACTTCACATAATGTACTCTGCATATAAGTTAAATAAATAAGGTGACGACTTACAGCCTTGCCATACTCCTTTTTCAATCTTACACCCAATAATTGTTCCACGTTTAGTTCTTTTGCTTTTTGACCTTATACAGATTCTTCAGGAGACAAGTCAGATAGTCTGGTACTCCCATTTCCTTGGGAATTTGCCACATTTTGTTATGATCCATACAGTCAAAGGTTTTAGTATAATCAATGAAGCAGAAGTTTATGCTTTTCTGGAACTCCCCTGCTTTCTACTAAACTCAGTGAATGCTGAAAATTTGGTCTCTGGTTCCTCTGCCTCTTCAAAAACCAGCCCATTCTAGTAATTCTTGGTTCATGTATAGCAGAAACTTGACTTTCAGAATTCAGAAACATAACCTTGCTGCCATATGAAATAAGCATGTTCAGTGTCATAACGATTCCTCGCCATTACCCTTTTTTAGGATTGGGACATAAACTCATCTTTTCCAATTCAGTGACCACTGTTGAGTTTTCCAAATTTTCTGGCATAATGAGTACAACATTTTAACAGCATCATCTTTTAGGATTTTGAGTAGCTCACTGAAATCCCATCATCTCTACTAGCCTTATTGTTAGCAAGGCATCCTAAGGCCAGTAACTATACCACTGCCATTACTGGTAATGTTAAGATCTCACTTGTAAAGTTATCTTGTATATTCTTGCCACTTCTTTTTAATTTCTCCTGCTTCTGTTAAATCCTTACCTTTTTTTTTTTGTCTTTTATCCGGCACGAAACTTTTCTTTGATATCACCGGTCTCCTGGAAGAGGTGAGATCTCTTATCTTTTCCATTCTATTGTTTTCTTCTCTTTCTTTTCACTGGCTCATTTAAGAAAACCTTCTTACCTCTCCTTGTTCTTTTCTGGAATTCTGCCTTCAGTTGGGTACACCTTTCTCTTTCTCCTTTCCTTTTCCACTTCCTTCTTTCCTCGGCTATTTGTAAAGCTTCATCAGACAAATATTTTGCTTTCTTCCTCTTTTTTTTTCCCTTGGAATCTTTTTTTTTTGTTGCTGGCTCCTATACAACTTTGTGAACTTTTATCCATAGTTCTTCAGGTACTTTAGCTACCAGATCTTCCATCTATTCATCCTCTCCACTTCATATTCACAAGGGGTATTATTTAGATGATATCTATATGATCTGATGGTTTTTCCTCCTTTCTTCATTTTAAGTCTGAATTTTGCAATAAGAAGCTCATGTCAGCTCTGGGGCTTATTTTAACTGACTCTATAGAGTTTCTCTACCTTTGCCTGCAAAGTGTATAATTAATCTGTTTCCAATATTGACCATCAGGTGATATCCATGTGTAGAGTTGTCTCAGTAACCTTGTTGAAAATGTTATAACCAGTGAGTGCCTTGACAAAACTCGATTAGTTTTTGCCCTGCTTCATTTTGTACTTCAAGATCTACAATTACTTGCCTATTATTATAATTGTCTTTAGATATCCTACTTTATTAACCCAATCTCCTATAATGAATGTGGCATTTCTCTCTCTCTCTCTCTCTCTCTCTCTCTCTCTCTCTCTCTCTCTCTCTCT
>JAJPUD010018614.1:0-28349 GCA_023553655.1 Myrmecobius fasciatus | reverse complement strand
GGAGAGGATTGGAGAGACTTGCATGAACTGATGCTGAGTGAAATCAGCAGAACCAGGAGAACATTATACACAGCAACAAGACTATATGATGATCAATTTTGATGGACATGGTTCTCTTCAACAATTATGTGATTCAAACCAGTTGTGATGCGATGAAGATAGTCATATACATCCAGAGAGAGGCCTATGGGAACTGAGAGTGAACCACAACGCAGCATTTTAACGCTTTTTGTGACTAACAATATGATTTTCCTCTTTCCTTTTTCTAATTAAATTAACTAAAGGTTTATCTATTTCGTAGGTTTTTTCATAAAGCCAACTCTTAGTTTTACTTATTAATTCAATAGTTCTCTTATTTTAATTTCAGTAATCTCCCTTTATATTTTCAGAATTTCCACTTTGGTATTTAATTAAGGGTTTTTAATTTGTTCTTTTTATAGCATTTTTAATTGTAAGCGCAATTCACTGATTTTCTCTTTCTCTATTTTATGCAAGTAAGCATCTAGAGATATAAAATTACTCCTTATAACTGCTTTGACCATATCCCATAAATTTTGGTATGTTGTCTCATTATTGTCATTCTCCTGGATGAAATTATTGATTGTGTCTATGATTTGCTTTTTCACCCATTCATTCTTTAGGATCAGATTATATAATATCTAATTACCTTTTGGTTTCTTTTCTCCTCGCCTCATATTATGTGTGATTTTTATTGCATCATGATCTGAAAAAAATTCATTTACACTTTCTGTTTTTCTCCATTTGATTTTGAGGTTTTAATGCCCTATCACATGGTCAGTTTTTGTATAAATTCCATAAATAGCTGAGAGAAAAGTAAACTCCCTTATGTTTCCATTCAATGTTCTCCAAATATCTATCCTACCTAATTTTTCTAACATTTTGTTTACCTCCCTAAATTCTTTCTTATTTATTTTTTGTGTGATTTATCTAATTCTGAGAGAGCAAGGTTGATATCCCCCCACTAGTATATTTTGGTAACTATTTCTTCTTGCATTCCTCTTAATTTCTCCTCTAGGAATTTGAATGCTATACCACTTGTTGCATATATGTTTAGTATTGATATTGCTTCAGTATCTATGGTAACCTTTCCTAAAATATAGTTTCCTTCCTTATCTCTTTTAATTAGATCTATCTTTGCTTTTGCTGGATCTGAGATCAGAATTTCTACCCATGCTTTTTTTTTCTTTTTCTTTTTTTTTGTTCACCTGAAGCATAATAGATTCTTCTCAAGTCCTTTACCTTCACTCTATGTATCTCTATGCTTTAGATTTGTTTCTTGTAAATAGCATATTTTTTTGATTCTGGATTTTAATCCAGTCTGCTATCCACTTGCCTTTTATGGGATAGTTCATCCCATTCACTTTCACAGTTAAAATAATTAATTCTGTATTTTCTGCCATCTTATTTGCCCTAAGTTATATATTTCTCTTTCCTTTCTCCTTTCTCCCTTCCCCTTTCCCCCATATTTTGCTTTGTATTACCACCACCCTCCCATAGCCCTCCCTCTGTTAGAGCCCATCTCCCCCTTTTTTACACCTTTTCCCAAATTGTTATTTTCCTTTCTATTAGTCTTTCCCTTTCTTTTCCTCTTTTCCCTCTCACTTCCCTATATAGAGGGACAGGTTTCTGTGTAAAAGTGATTGCGTCTAATTTACTGTTTTAAAACCCAATCTGATGAGAATAAGATTCACACAATGCTCATCCCACTCCCTTCTTTACCTCAATTATATTAGGTTTTCTTTGGCTCTTCATGAGATTTTACCTTATATTTACCTTCTTTTTTTTAACCTATTTTCCTCTTTTTCCCTCTTTTTCCAGTATGATACTGCTTCCACCTCTAGATTATTTTTCATATCATCAAAGTAAAATCAAATTATACCCCCATTCTTTAAGTATTCCCATAGTAGAAATATAATTCTCAACAGTTCTCTCTTTTTTACTTTTATGCTTCTCTTGTGTTCTGTGTTTGGAGGCTAATTTTTTTTTTTTGTTCAGATCTGGTCTTTTCATTAGAAATAGGTGAAATTCACCTATATCATTAAATATACATCTTCTTCCCTGCAAGATAATGCTCATTCTAGCTGAATAGCTAGTTCTTGTCTGTAATTGCATTTCCTTTTCCTTTCGGGATATCTGGTTCCAGGCCCTTCAATCCTCTAATGTGGAAGCTGACAGATCTTGGGTAATTCTAATAACAGTTCCTTGGTATTTGAATTGTTTCTTTCTTTCTGCTAGCAATATGTTTTCCTTAGTGTACTAGTACTGACATTTAGCCATGATATTCCTTGGGGTTATAATTTTGGGATCTCTTTCAGGAGGTGATCAGTGAATTCTTTCAATGGTGATTTTGCCTTCCAATACTAAAACATCAGGGCAGTTTTCTTTCATGATTTCCTGGAAGATAGTTTCTTGGTTATTTTTTTCATCATAGCTTTCAGGAAGTCCAATTATCCTTAGATTGTCTCTCCTAGATCTATTTTCCATGTCAGTTGTTTTTCCTAGGAGATATTTCATATTTTTTTCCATTTTTTTTGTTTTTGCTTAACTGATTCTTGAATTCTTATTGATTCATTCACTTCCAATGGTTCAACTCTAATTTTTAATGTATTATTTTCTTCAGTTACCTTTTTAGCTCCTTTTGTAACTGGCCAATTGAATTTTTATGTTCATTGAAGTCTTTTTCCATTTCACCAGTTTTATTTTTCAGTTAATTGGCACCTTTTTCATATCTCTTTTGTAGAGCATTATATCCTTCTTACAATGATCTCAATTCATTTCCCCATTTTTCTTCTAATTCTTTTTTGAGATTCTTTAAGCAGTCTTCCAGGAAAGTCTTGTGAAGTATTGAGCAGGTGATGTCTCCTTCCGTGGCTTCCTCTGGAGTTGCTTTACCTATATGAACCTCACGATCTGAGGTCTTCCCTTCTCTCTCTCTCCATAAAAGATGTCTATTGTTAAAGTTCTTTTATGTTTTTTTATTCATTTTTTAAGATTGAGGTCTGTTTAAAGCAGAGGAGAGGCAGCTGCTTTAATTTGCCCTGGGGCAGTTCACCTGATTGACCAGGTGCTGAGCTGTCCAAGCTAGGTCTGGCATTTGCAGTGGGTTACAATCTACCTTTTACAAAAGGCAAATCTGCCAAAGCACCTGTCTGCAAGTAGGGTAGGGTGGGCCAAAGCTTCCCAGATACTTCCAAGGTGCTTAGAAACTGCCATGCTCTGAGTCCCCACCCAGCTTCCTGCCCTGTCTCCTGGTGATGCCTTCTGAGCTTGGCAAACTGCCTGACCCACTGCCAGTCTGAAACAGACCTGTTCCAAAGTTCTTGCAAGGTAGCTTCTTGTGGGAATGTGTTGTATTCAAAATATTTGGGCGTTCTTTGACTTAAAAATCAGTTTAGAGGCTTAATCTGCTGTTGGTTTGAGAGAAGGTGAGAGGAGGTCACAGAGAGTCCTGTCTTCATTCCACCATCTTGGTTTCACCTCTTGTCTCATTTTCTTTCCCCATTTTTCTTCCAGCTCTGGTTTAAGATCTTTTATAGTTTCTTCTAGCAGAACTTTCTGTGATGGGGAGCAATTTATATCGCCCTTTGGGGCTTCATCTGCAGATAATCTGCTTTTAGTATCCTCAGGGTTTGAAATCTGTTCTCTTTCACCATAACAGCTATCTATGGTTAGAGTTCTTTTTGCTTCTTTACTCATTAAAAAAATAAGGTCTGCTTTTAGGGCAACAGAACTTGTCCAAGCTTTCTCTACAAGGGGCACAGGCTTCCTCTATAGCAGCAGCAGCTGAGCTGAATTAGTGCTGACTTACTCCTGGTGCTGGGTGGGTATGGCCAGATTCTGGTAATTTGGGGTTCACTATTTACTTTTTGTGTTTGTGTTGCATGTTTTATAACTTCTCTGCTGATCTGCTGGCTTGCATCCAGGGCAGAGTAGCCAACACTGCTGTAGATTCCTCTCCATAGATTCTCCTCTAAGTAAAATCCACACCAGCCTGGGTCCATTGCACTCAGTGTTTTTGTTCAGCCTGCACTCAGTGAGCTTGCACTCAGTGTCTTTGTTTAGCCTGCTTGTTCTTGGTGTACCTCCCTCTATGTCCTATTAAAAGAGTCCTTTTCTGGCAATCTTCGAAATTGTCTTCTGTTGGAAATTTGTTACAATCCCGAATATTGTGGATTCTGCTAGTCCAGAGCTAATTTTGAGGCTGGATTTGGTATTTAGTCTGAGGATAGTAGGAGAAGGTCAGAAAGAAAAGTGTGTCTTCTCTGCCATCTTCTCTCCTCCCCTATTGTAACTATTCTTGAAGCATATTATTATTTATTAGTCCTAAAGGGATCAGAATTACAAGGGATCAGAGTTACAAGTATTTGTAATTTGAAGTAAAGCTTAACAAGTAGTCTAATGTCAAACATGAAATAAGAGGCATAGAGAAGATTACACATCTTTCTCAAAATTTTATCTTCTTTTGACTAAAGAATGCCCTTTCTCTATAATCATAAAACCTAAGAGTTGGAAGATATCTCACAAAGCACGGAACCACTGCAATGTTATCTATAGATAATTGCTATCACTATTAGGTTCTGCATATGCCACTTGCATATGACACAACCATAATTTTGGTAGTGACAATGGAGGTAACTGAAAATATTTGACTAGCAGTATTCACAAGCTCCTACAGAGAAAAATGAAGTTAGAGGCCAAAAGAAAGAGAGCCAGCAGGGGATGTCAAAACTCAGAACAAATAAAAGGGGAATGATAGGTAAAGAGAAATGGACCTGATTCCACACAACCTTACTAAGCTCTTTTCTTCTGTCAGACTTTGACAGCAGGTATAAAGTTAGCAGAGGCTTCTGAATTTTAAAATTTGGGGGTAGGAAAAGTGTTAGAAGTTCAATTTGGGAATTCAAAAATGGAAATGACCTAAATAGTGAGAAGTGAGGGAACAAGGTCACATTTTTTTTTGCTCACCATAACAGAAAGGCCAGAAAATGTGGGAAAAAAATTGAATAGGGTCAAAGCTTTGCAGAGATTGGTCACAAGAAAGGTTGATCACCAGCTGATGAAAGTTGTTTTTTTTTTTGTTTGTTTGTTTTCCTTTTGGTTTTCTATTTTTTTTCTTTGTCACCACAATGGTCATCTATTGATAGATAATAGAGTTACAAGATGCATCTGAGGAGGGGGCGGATATACTCATGGTGGAAAAAAACTCAAAATTCCTTGATGTGTTGAAATATCATTTTCTGAATAAGAAAATCCAAGCATATTTTTTGTTCATTAGTTGGTAGATTGCTATAAAATGATCTTAAGTTAATTAAATGCAATCAGAAAACATTATCTGAATCTTGCTTTTTTAATGTTAAATTGATATCTGGTATGAATTAATTTTAGCCAGTATGGAATAGTGACTGTCAAGATGGCTTCTGAGTAAGGAAGACAAGCATTGAAATTTTATGTCTAAAAAATACTTGCAATGCAGCCATGGACATGAGATAATCTCTTAATGTCCCAGGAAATTATCTTAGATTATAACAACTTGTTGCCCATCTGTGTTTGATTAACATGTTTTTCTCATTAGGAACTGAAAAGAAAACAGAGGTATAAATGAAAAATTATTCTGTTCTCCTTTCTATTCTTTGAATGTCTTCAAAATTACAAATTGACTTGTGATGAAAAGAATGTCTGATATTATAATAGAAATCAATAGAAAAGTCTAGTTTTGAATGCCAATATTAGCTTTACAATTGTTTTTTACGTGTATTTGAAAATTATCTTATGAAGTCATTTTAATCCTGCAGACTCAATGAATCAATGGTGACTGCCATATATTTTACTCTTCTAGTGGGAGTGGTTTATTTATATCAGAAAATGGATGATTTTGTGACTGAACTTCACAAACTCTCCACAGAGTTTTGTCAGTTCAATTTTTCACCTTATATTGTCAGTATTCTTCATCTTTCCAGTACATTGACATAAGCTACTGGTCTTGAACCAAATTCATCTGAAATGCAAACATAAGGAAAATAAGAGATGAAAAATGAGATCTAGTCACGGACATCAATACAGATCTTTAACAAACAGATTCCCTGTATTCTGGTCCATCAACCTTGATGATAATTTTAATGGGAAGAAAAGTAGAAATTAAAGCAAAGTGTATTCCAGCTATTTAATTATACTAAAATTATACTTGACCAAATAAAATGACTGTGCTCCATCATTCCAAGATTTAAGTTGTTTCTATCATCATATTTTCTATCAAAAAGCAAGCAGTCATAAACGATGCATTGCACCTAAATATTAGCAGTTTTTACTGTAAAATTGAAGGTGAAAAAACTACTAAAAATGGGGAAAAAAACTGAAATGTAGCCAAATCAGTTCTCATAAATATTTAGAATATTTCATTTTCTCATTTGGGCACAAAAGGACACAAAGATATACATTCCCAAGGAAAGATGTAAAAAAAGTTATTTCCATTCATTTCTAAGCTAAATTCACCCCTGTGAAAATATTCTAGAAAAACACAGGCAAGACATGCAATTTTACTGGAATAGGAAACTCCAGATGAGGAAAGTATTTAGATCAATGCAGATCAATATAATCTCTGCAAAGGATTTTATTAGAAAGTGGTTTCAGAAAAATAAGTGCCAGAGTCATTAATGTCTTCAGTTTTCTTGGATACTTTAAATCAAGCCTATAACTTGCAAAGGTGTTGATGTATTAGTAAAAGTATTGGTAAATTGATATATAATGTCAGCAACCAAAAGTCCTCTACAGAAATAAAATCATTAATCATAATGAAAAAAAGAAAGAAAATTAAGTTCCAGAATCATAGAGCCAGTAGACTCAGAAGCAGATCTTGAACCCAATCCTTCTGTCTTTAAAGCCATCTCTCAATTCAATATGCCACACTGCCTCTTTCAGGTTTAGTAAGGAATATCCAGCATTAATGGACTAGAAAGAAGAGGAAAAACCTTAGTCCAACAAACTGTATAGTGTCTGGCATAGTGTAAGTTATTGTTAATTGATTGATTTATTGAAAATAATTTTCCATCTGGAAAAAAAACATAACAAAAATGCTTCCTGAGCCAGAGAAATACTTCATTGCTATTGTTTGTATTTAAAAATAGGGAATAGATAGAGGCAAGAGAACTGGGGTTCCATTTCTGGCTCTGACACATGATGTGCATCTGACAATGAGTATGTCACTTAGTCATTTGGTATCTTAGAACCTCTGAAGTTCCACATCATAGATGAAATATTTATCTTGAGATACAGGGTAATCTCCATATTATTGCAAGAGATTAAAACTCATAAAAGAACCAAAAAATGTTTCTTGTATATCTAATGTGGAAAGTTTTCAACTCATATTGAATTTTCCAAAATTTCTCACATTCTGAGTTAACAGGAAGTTGATTATGCTTCACTTTTTCAGTCTGCTAGTAAACCCAGAGTATATCTCCTCCTTATTGAAGTCCACCTTTTCTAAAGAATACAAGTGAAAAGTAGGTGATTTGATTAATTTAGATGCCAAAGCATACATAAATTCCATCATGGAATCTATTTTAGCTTTCTCAAATAGTAATAATGCCATTAATATTTTTATTATTTTGGGATTTTTTTGGTTAATGTAGTGACTTGATAAAATATTTTTATTAAAGCTTTTTATTTGTATAACATATGTATGGGTAGGTCCCCAGCATTGATCTTTACAAAGCTTTCCATTACAAATTTTACCCCCAGTTCCCCCCTCTCCCCTAGATGGCAGGAAGTCCACTACATGTTAATAATGTTGAAATACTGGACAAGTTATATTTTTAATTAAAGCTTTTTATTTGTATAACATATGTATGGGTAGGTCCCAAGCATTGATCTTTACAAAGCTTTCCATTACAAATTTTACCCCCAGTCCCCTCCCCTCCCCTAGATGGCAGGAAGTCCACTACATGTTAATAATGTTGAAATGCTTGAGAAGTTATTCAACAAAAATCCTATCTACAAGAAAAAAAAAAGAATCAGAGAAAAGCAACACAATGCAAGCAAATGTCAATAGAGATCATGAAAATGTTACATTGTGGTCCATATTTCATATCCGTCTTTCTGGGTGTATATGGTTTTCTTCAGTGAACAATTGGAACTGGTTTGAGACAATTCTTTGTTGCAGAGAGCCATGTCCACCAGAATTGATCATCATGTAATACTGTTGTTGCTGTGTATGATGATCTCCTGGTTCTGCTCGTTTCACTCAGCATCAGTTCATGCAAGTCTCTCCAGGCCTCTCTGAAATCGTCCTGCTGGTCGTTTCTTACAGAACAATAATATTCCATAACATTCATATACCATAATTTATTCAGCCACTCTCCAATTGATGGGCATCCCTTCAGTTTCCAGTTTTTAGCCATTACAAAAAGGGCTGCCACAAATATTCTTGAACGTGTGGGTCCCTTTCCCTCTTCTAAGATCTCTTTGGGATATAGGCCCAGTAGAAACACTGCTGGGTCAAAGGGTATGCACAGTTTGACAACTTTTTGAGCATAGCTCCAAATTGCTCTCCAGAATGTTTGGATCTGTTCATAGTTCCACCAACAATGTATTAGTGTAATCAGCCCTCCCACATACCCTCCAACATTCATTGTTATCTTTTCCTGTCATTTTAGCCAATCTGACAGGTGTGTAGTGGTACCTCAGAGTTGTCTTAATTTGCATTTCTCTGATCAATATTGATTTGGACCAACTTTTCATATGACTACAGATGGTTTTAATTTCATCATACCTAACTTTTCTAACAATTGGTTTATCTCCCTAGTTTCTTTCTTGTTTATTTTGTGGTTTGATTTATCTAATTCTGAGAGAGCAAGGTTGAGAACCCCCACTAGTATAGTTTGGCTATCTATTTTTTCTTGCATCTCTCTTAATTTCTCCCCTAGGAATTTGGATGCTATTGCACTTGGTGCATATATATTTAGTATTGATATTGCTACATTATCTATGGTACCCTTTAATAAAATATAGTTTCCTTCCTTATCTCTTTTGATTAGATCTATCTTAGCTTTTACTTGATCTGAGATAAGGATTGCTACCCCTGCTTTTCTTTTGTTCACCTGAAGCATAATATTTTCTGCTCCAGCCTTTTACCTTCATTGTATATGTGACGCTACGTTTTAGATGTGTTTCTTGCAGACAACATATTGTGGGATTCTGATTTTTAATGCAGTCTGATATCTGCTTCTGCTTTATGGGAGAGTTCATCCCATTCACATTCACAATTAGAATAACTAATTCTTTATCTCCTGCCATCTTATTTACCCAAGTTGTGTTTTCCCCTTTCCTTTCTCCTTTCTCCCTTCCCCCCTCCTCAGTATTTTGCTTTTGATGACCCCCTCCCTCAAGCAATACTCCACCCTTTAGGTCCCCTCCCCCTGTTTTTACTCCTTTCCCCTGATTCTTCTATTTTCCCTTCTATTAGTTTATCCCTTTCTTTTCCTCCTTTCTATCCCACTTCCCTCTAGCAGCAGACATGTTTCTATCTAAAATCAAGTGTCTGATAAACACTTTTAGAGCCCAACCTGATGAGAGTAAGATTTACACAATGCTCATCTCCCTCCCCTCTTTCTCTCAATTATATTAGGTTTTCTTTGCCTCTTCAAGAGATTTTACCTTGTTTTTACCTCCTTTTTTTAGATCTTATTTTACCACTTTTTCCCTTTTTTCCCCAGTATGACAACCTTTTCCCCTCTAGTTCTCTTTTTCATATTATCAAAGTAATATCTAGTTAATTATACCCCCAAACTTTGAGTATCCCCCTAGTAAAAATAAAGTTCTCAAGAGTCTTTTTCCTTTTTACCTTTTTATGCATCTCTTGAGTTCTGTGTTTGGATGTCGAATTTTTTGTTCAGATCTGGTCTTTTCATTAGAAATAGGTGAAATTCACCTATATCATTGAATGACCATCTTCTTCCCTGGAGGATAATGCTCATTCTAGCTGGATAGGATATTCTTGGCTGTAATCCAAGTTCCTTTGCCCTTCGAAATATCTGGTTCCAGGCCCTTTCAATCCTTCAATGTGGAGGCTGACAGATCATGTGTGATTCTTATTATTCATCCTCAGTATTTGAATTGTTTCTTTCTAGCTGCTAGCAGAATCTTTTCCTTGGTGCTATAGTCCTGAAATTTAGCCACGATATTCCTTGGGGTTTTAATTTTGGGGTCTCTTTCAGGAGGTGATCGGTGAATTCTTTCAATGGTGATTTTGCCCTTTTTTTCTACAATCTCAGGGCAGTGTTCTTTCATGATTTCCTGGAAGCTAGTGTTTAGATTCTTTTTTTCATCATGGCTTTCAGGAAGTCCAATAATCCTTAGATTGTGTCTCCTAGATCTATTTTCCAAGTCAGTTGTTTTTCCTAGGAGATATTTCATATTTTCTTCTAATTTTTCATTTTTTTTGTTTTTGTTTGACTGATTCTTGAAGTCTTATTGAGTCATTCACTTTCATTTGTTCAATTCTTATTTTTAAAGTGTTGTTTTCTTCAGTTACCTTTTTAAGCTCCTTTTGTAACTGGCCAATTTGTTCATTGCACGCTTTTTCCACTTCACTAATTTTATTTTTCAATAAATTGGTGTCTTTATCATATCTCTTTTGGAGGGCTTCTTGCACTGATTTCAGTTTATTTTCCCATTTATCCTCCAGCTCTCTTTTGAGATTCTGTATGCAATCTTCCAGAAAGGCCTTTTGAAAAGGGGACCAGTGATGGTTCTTAATAACATCCTCTGAAGTTTTGTCTAAAGGAACCTCAGGATCTGGGGTCAGCCCTTCTCTGTCTCGATAAAAGCTGTCTATGGTGAGAGCTCTTTTTTGCTTCTTCATTTTTTTTTTTTAGACAGCGTGTATATCTCTTTAAGGTTTGGAAAAATGTCGCCTAAAGCTCTTTGCCCTGGGGCAATTTGGCGAATTAATTTAAGGGGCTGGGCGGGTGGGGGCTGGGACTATGTCTGAATTACTCCTTAAACAAGGCAAGTCTGCCAGAACACCTGTCCCCAATCCGCTCAGAGTCTCCCGAGTGCCTCAGATAAACTCCAGGAGTTTGGAGTTTGGAGTTTTTGCCACAATGAGCTGAGCTGAGTCCCACCCTCACTTCCAGCCAATACCACTCTTTATCCCTCTGTTCGAGTTAGACAAACCTGATGTGAAGTTCTTCAGAGATATCAGTAAGCAGTATCCAAGTATTTCTGAATTCGTTGACTTGAAGATCAGTTCAGAGGTTTATTTTATTGTTGATTTGAGAGAAGATCGGAGGAGATGCAGAGAGTCACGCTTTCACTCCACCATCTTGGCTCCGCCCCTGTGACTTGATAAAATATTGAAGCTCAGAAGAGGGCAAATTATTTCATTAATAACTAATGATAGACTATAGATTCTCACCGGAACACATTCTTGGACAAGCAGACATTTTAGAAGAATCTTTCTAATCATTTCATTTAACAATTATGAAAATAGCTCATCTATATAACTGTGTAAGGCTTATAGATATTTGTCAACTTTTCTTCATATAAAGAGCTCTACATTGAATTCTATCAACAAGTAATAATAATAAACAACTGCAATATAGTGCTTTAAGAATTACAAAGTTGAACTAACAATATTATCTTAAGTATTAATCTGTTGTAGTTTTTTTTCTTAAAAACAAGTTGCTAAATTAAGGAAAATGGCAGGACTTTTTGAAATATATGTTTCAGAAAGATGAAACTTGAAATTTTTAATATGGGTGATCTACTGTGATAATTACAGACAGTACTGATTGATAAAACTTAAGAAAACGTATTTATATTTAAATTTCTTAAAAATTTAATCTAAAACAAAAAAAATAAACTTTCAAAATATAGATGAGTAGAAGAAATCAAAATCATGTGGAAATAGAATACAACTGTTGTGTTGTCATCTACTTCATCTAATTGACTTTTACTGAGAATGCTTTCAGTAAGTCAACAAAAGATGACATTAAATATTAATCCTTTTATTCACTTAGAAAAATCATTATTTTATCTATTTCTGTAAATAACCATTTAGTAAAAAAGGAAAGAAATAGTAGAATAGTGACTTTTCTTAGGATTGTTTTTACCTGAACCCTAATAAAAAATGAAAAGAACGTGTAGATGATGATGATGTGATGATAGCCACCACAAAACATTCCTCCCATCTATTCCACAAAGGAGAGAAGCACTGGAAAGTAGAATAAGGTAAAGTAGAAGTCTTTCATTCACTGAGAAAACTATATTGACTATAAAGATGTGACAATTCTGAGAATAGGGCAATATCACTGATTAGTTTAGCATGCTGGTCAGTGGTAATAACTTCTAACAATCAAAAAAGTCCAATGAGAAATTTAAGATTAAAGTGACCCCACGTGTAACCACATGATAGTCAATTTATTACATAGGATAATGAATTGAATAAAGCCCCATCATATTTTATAGGAAACAAAGGCAAGTTCCATAAGAATATATGTATTTTTAAATACCAACTTTCCAACTTCTGGAAATGCTTCAGTGCAGATGATGATGACTATTAATGTAGGAAAGCATAAATTAATGTGAAAAGGACTAAAGAATGAATACTTTCATGATGCTGTATTGCAGCATCATAACAAAATGGGAAACAGTCCCATTTTGTTAAAAAATGGGATCATACTGATTTTTCTTAATGGTAACTTTAGCTCATATAACAGTGTTTACCACAAATATAAGGCCATCCACCATAAAATGTCATTTTATTCCTAAATCTAAATTATGTAACAAAAGAGATAAAATGGAAAAACTACTAAAATATTAAAAGGAAAATGTTGAAAAAACTGAGATAATTTTAAATGTTCTCATAAAGCAGACTCCACAATCATATTTAATAAAGCAATTGGTGACATCATAGGACTGACATCAAATGAATTTGAAAAGGATATGGGAATACTGATACAAATTCCAAAAGGCATTTTTCTGAGTATGAAATAAGTTTAAGTAGCAGAACAAGATATTAAAACAGCAATTAATAAATCTATCAGCTGCTATAAAAGTGGCGGGAAAAGATGCTTTCCTGCAATTAAAAAGATATTTTAGGAAAAAATCAGCATTAAAAAGCAACATATATGATGCTCATTACCATATTAATAACAATAAAATCAATTCCACCTTGAGAAAAGGGATTTGAGAAAACTACTATAGATTGCCATAAATTATATCAATATTTAGCTATTAATAGGCAGTAAAAACTTAAATGTTCTATCACTCAATTAAAGGCAAAAGAATTAAGTATATAGAATTAAATCCTCAATGTAAAAATCTGTCAGAAATTAAACATTTCTTTGGCTAGAAATTGAAATTAAAATTTAAAAGATTAGGACAATATGAAGTGTCATGAATACAATACTACATGAATACAAAAAGTACTAACAGATGAAAAGTGCTAAAGAAATCAGAAACAAGGTCTCCAAGTAATTATGTGCTGTATGATTGCTAAAAATTCAAAATGTTTAAAATGCTAGTGAGATCAAAGAAGAAAAACTTCCCTTTTTATTTTATTTTATTTTTTTTTTGGCAAGGCTTTGTGATCACACATCTGGGAAGTGATCACACACTGTTTGAGGCTGGATTTGAACTTAGATTCTCCTGACTCCAGGGCTGGTACTCATCCACTGTGCCTACTCAAACACTTTAAATGTAATGGAAAACAGAAAATTTATATTAAGGGACATGTCTGTAATTTACTTATATTCAAAACTGGAAAGCATTTAGACCAGATAAGATACATACATTTATTACTTCAAATGATTTACAGGGGCACATGAATTTTTAGAAAGACATTTTACCAGCTTCCTCTAAGAAATAAATATAATCTCATCTTTTAAATACAATGTATTACATATAACTTAACTGTAATCAAAAGATAAAAATACTAATAAAGCTGTCAGATGTTAACCAATAACATATTTCTCCATTTTATTTCAGGATTAGGGTGAAAAAGATCTATAATTATTTACAATAAGTAATACCTACTAAGAGAGCAGAATGGCTAAGCCAAATAAATCTAAGTATACAAAGGAAATTATCACTTAATTGTTAAAATAGCTTAACATTTTAACATCTATATTCTTTATTTCTTATAACAGTTTTTGGCTCACGTCCACATTCAAAGCTAATGGCCTTTCCCAAACCTTAGTCTTTATTAACTTCTATTCAGCATTTGATATTATAAATAATCCTCTTCCCCTAGATACTATGTTCTCTCTAGGTTTTTATGACACTACCTTTTTCCTAGATCTTCTCCAATCTGTCTGACTACTTCTTCTTGGTTACATTTGCTAGATCTTCATCCAGGTTTCATTTTTTTTTTAATTTGAATATCGCACAGGACTATTTTCTTTTTTCCACTTATCTTCTCCCTATATATTATTTTATTTGGTGTTCTCATCAGCTCCCAAGAATTCAATTAATATCTATATGCTGATGATTCTCAAACTGAAATATCCAGCCCTCGCTTACCCCAGGAATGCCCTCAAATATCACCTTTGAACATGTGAAAATGAATGACCCATAGACATCTTAGTTAATATATCCAAAACTGAGCTCATTATCTTTTCCTAAAACCCCCCTTTCCCCTAAATTCTTTATTACTGTTGAGGATTTTCCCAGTCACCCAGGTTCACATCCTGGATAAAATCTTCAATTCTTTCTCTCTCTCATACCTCCATCATATCCAATTTGTTATCAAAATTTATCAGTTTTACTTTACTAATATTTCCTACATACAGACCCTATTCTCTTCTTAGACCACTATTACCCTTGTATCAACCTTAAACATTTCATGCCTGGATTTTTGAAATAGCCTGCTTCATCATAAATATCTCCCTACTCTATATACAATCCACTCAAATAACAAAATTATCTTATAATATAAGTTTACCTATATTTCCACTTTACTCAATAAACTTCAGTGGCTCCCTATTAACTCTTGGATGAAATATAAAATAATCTGGAATTCAACATTGCCCATAACTCAAACTCACCCTACTCCCAACTTTCTAGTTTTCGTATACTTCTTACCTTATACCCACTTCAACATTTTGTTTTTAGCAAAGCTCAATTCCTTCTTGTTCCTTTTCTAAAATTTAATGTGTTTATTAAATGTAAGTTTGTTTACATATGAGGCATTACTCATAGTAGAAAAAGAAAAATACAGTCTCTACTCCCCTTTCCTGTCCTAATTCATGTCTCTCATAAAGATAAAACTGCTGTGCATTTTTATAACCACCTGTTTTAAGGATGTGTATTTTTTCTTCTTTATTAATTTTAATTTTTCTGATTATACAAGTACATTAACTTAAAAAAACATATTTCTTTATGATCTATGTTGGAAGAAAAAACCGGGAGAGAGTAAAAAAAAATAAGAAAAAAGTGAACATAGCATGTGTTAATTTATATTCAATCTCCATAGTTCTTTTTCTGGATGTAGATGGAGTTTTCTGTCCAAAGTTTATTGGGATTGCCTTGGTCCAATGAAACGCTGAAAAGAATCAAATTTTTCACAATTGATCATTGCACAATCTATATTCCTGGTTCTCCTGGTTTTCCAAAGCTTCAGTTTATGTAAATTTTTCCAGGCTTTTCTAAAATCAGCTTGTTAATCATGTTTTATAGAACAATAATGTTCCATTACTTTAACAAACCATAACTTATTCAGGTATTCTCCAAATGATGAGCAATATCATCAGTTTCCAATTCTTTTCCACCACAAAAAAGCTGCTACAAATATTGTTCCACATGTGGATCCTTTTCCCTCCTTTATTATTTCCTTAGAATAAAGATACAGCATGGCACTACTGAGTCAAATGATATGTACCTTTTGATAGCCTTTGAGCACAGTTCCAAATTGCTTTTCAGAAAGTTTCAATCAGTTCACAATTCTACCATCAATTTATTAGTGTCCTAGTTGTCCCACATCTCCCCTATCATTATCTTTTTTTGTCATTATAGCCAATCTGAGATGTCTGATATGGCACCTCAGAGTTGTTTTAAATTGTATTTCTCTAATCATTAGGGATTTGGAGTACTTTATCACATTACTATATATGGCTTTAATTTTATCTTTTGAAAATTGTTCATATCTTTTGACCATTTATCATTTGGGGAATGACAACTTTGTAGTTTCCTTTTAATCTTGTTTGTGTTGGTTTTGTTTATGCAAAGCCTTTTGAATTTCATTTTGAATTTCATAATGTTCTCTAGTGATTCTTTGATCATAAATTCCCCTCTTCTCCAAATATCTGATAGGGAAACTATCCATTGCTCTTCTAATTTTCTAATTTTTATTTATTTATTTATTCTAATGCACATTGCTTTATGAATCATGTTGGGAGAGAAAAATCTGAACAAGGGGTAAAATCATGAGAGAGAGAAAAAAAAAGAAAAAAGTAGTGAACTTAGCATATTAGATTACTATAAGCATTGGTTATTGATCATATATCTAATCTATTCCACTGATCCACCATTGTATTTCTTAGCCAGTTTTAAATGGTTTTTATGATTGCTGCTTTATAATATAATTTTAGTTCTGGCACTGCTAAACCACTATCCTTTGTATGTTTAAGTAATTCTCTTAATATTTTTGCCTTTTGTATTTCCAGATCTAATTTTCTTGTGATATCATGTTTTATGCCCAAATCATGTAAACATTTTGACTTTAATTTCACACGGGGTGTGAGATTTAGATCTATGCCAAGTTTCTGACATATTATTGTCTAATTTTTGAAACTGTTTTGTGAAATATTAAATTCTAATCCCAGAAACTATAGTTTTGGGTTTATATACTACAATACTATAGTCATTGATTATTGTGTTATGTGTATCTTATCCTCCTTGTTCTTGAAAAGATATTTCATTTCCAGATTCTGGGCAAATTTGCTGGATATCCTCCTTGCTTAGAATGCTATTTTGCTTCATTTTTGCCTAAAACTTTCCATGATTTCCTTCAAGTCACATCTAAAATGCCACCTAAATGTAGACTTTTTCAATATCCCTTAATTCTAGTGCCTTCTTAATGCTGTCTATTTTCATTTTAATCTTGATTATAGTTTGGTTTTACACATTTGTTTGCATATTGTCTCCCCTCTGAGATTGAGTTTCTGGAGGAGATGTTCCTTTAGCTTCATATCCTCCATTCTTAGCAGTTTTGGGTATTTAGTAGATACTTGATACATGTCTATTCACTGACTTGAAGTAGATTCTAATATAGCAAAAATAATTGAACACTATATCATGGAAAACCCTTCTTCATTTAAAACATATTACCATAATAACTATCAATTATAATTTATAATTCATGTTAATTAAGCCTTTTTATCTTTTTTTTTTTTTTTTTTTGCTAAACAGTTGGGGTTAAGTGACTAAGGGCCAAAAATCACACAGCTAGGAAATGTTAAGTGTCTGAGGAGAGATTTAAACTCAGGTCCTCCTGACTTTGGTGCTGGTGCTTTATACACTGTGCCATCTAGGTGCCTCTCTTTTTATCATTTTAAAGGAGAGTTTGAATCCATTCTGGTTTTACCTAACTTCAAATAATCATTAAGGTATCATTTCATCTAAATAATTCTTTTTCAAATAAAGACATTTTTAATTTTCCATCATGTGTCTCAATCATTGTCCTGATTATATGCATTATTTTGACTGATCTAGTTTCTCAATAGCATTGACAGTAGGAAGACAGGAACAAAGAACATTCTCTTCATCCTCAACCCTTAGAAGTCATTTTCTGTCAAATCTAAATGCTGCAATACTAGGCTAGTCTGTCATTTTATTCACTTCATTGTTAAAGCCATGCTGTTTTTGCAAATATTCTAAGAAATATCATTTCATATGTATACATATATTCGATTTGCCAATATTTTAACATAATTAACATGTAGTGGATATCCTGCCATCTAGGGGAGGGGTGGGGAGTTGGGGGGAAAATTTGTAACGGAAAGCTATGTAAGGGTTATTGTTGAAGAAATACCCACACATATGTTATGCAAATAAAATAAAAATTTAAAATAAAAAAAAAGAAATATCATTTCATTCTTTCAATCAGTTACAAGATGTTTCCTTTGTAGCATCATTTGTCTTTTTTCTGATAGCAAAAATGTCTTATGACCCTTTCAAATTGACATGCTTAACTTAGATCCATATATTTTTTTGTTTATTTCAACATTGTGATAATTGCATTTCAATATAATTGGCTTTCTCTACAATCCTGTGTATTATATTTTATAAATTTAAATACATTATTCTGAAGAGGGTGCTATAGGTTGCAACAGCATTCCAAATTAGTCCATAACCAAAATATAGTCAACTACTTTTTTTTAGGGTTTGTCCCCACATTGAGTTGAGATTTTCCTTAGTGTCTAATCTATTTTATTGATAGATTGAAACATTGAGAAGTGATACAATCACATGCTTACTTATACTTTCTCTACTTAAAAAAGGTTTTCTGGAAATATAATGAGCAGCCTACATTTTGTTTATATTCATTAATTGCTTTTTAGCATTGCCCATACATTGTGAACAACTTTATTTTAGGTCATATACATTCAGTTTGGTGAGTGTGTGTGTGTGTGTGTCTGTATGTGTTTATATATGTGTATATAATCATCACTGTTTTGTTAACAGATTACTATGTGTTTTACAGCATTTTGTAATTTGGTCAATTTGCTGAAAAAACAAATAATTATTCTTTATTTAGACAGGCCATGACGATTGGTAGATGCTACTACTCTGATAAATAATTTAAATAGTCTTTTATTTTAGCAAAAATGTTAATCTGGTTACGTCTGAACTAACTATCTTGTGAAGGTTCCCAAGTTACTAAAGACTGATAATTTATTTCATTTTAGAACAAAAAAGAGGAGAATATCTTTGTATCAGGAAATTTTTGTTGTCTTTTAAACCCTCCCAGGAGAGAAACATGGGAGAATATTTTAAAACTTCTGAGGAGAGGGATATGGGAGAAGATTGGGAGTGAGAAGTGAAGAGAATTTGCAAAGGTGACTATGATAGTGGCAATAACAGAAGATAGAGAACTCTTCCAGAAGACTGCTATACCACATGCTGCATATATGTTTAGTATTGATATTGCTTCATTATCTATGGTACCCCTTAGTAACATATAGTTTCCTTACTTATCTCTTTTAATTAGATCTATCTTTGCTTTTACTTGATCTAAGATAAGGATTGCTACCCCTGCTTTTTTGTTGTTGTTGTTGTTCACCTGAAGCATAATAGTTTCTGCTCCAGCCCTTTACCTTCACTCTGTATGTGTCTATATGTTTTTGTGTTTCTTATAAACAACATATTGTTGGATTCTGGCTTTTAATCCAGTCTGCTATCCACTTGTCTTTTATGAGAGAGTTCATCCCAATCACATTGACAGTTAAAATAATTCTATATTTCCCTCCGTCTTATTTACCCAAAGTTATGTTTTTTCTCTTTCCTTTCCCCTTTCTCCCTTCCCTTCTCCCCAGTATTTTCTTTTGATGACCAGCTCCCTCAAACATTCCTCCCCCCTTTAGAGCCTCTTCCCCCTTTTTACACCTTTCCCCTAATTCTTCTATTTTCCCTTCTATTAATCTATCCCTTTCTTTTCCTCCTTTCCCTCCCAATTCCCTATTAGGAGGGACAAGTTTCTCTATGAAACCAAATATGTCTGATATACACTTTTAGAGCCCAATCTGATGAGAATAAGATTCATATAATGCTCATCCCTGCTCCCTTCTTTCCCTCACTTATATTAGGTTTTCTTTGCCTCTTCATGGGATTTTACCTTAATTTACCTCCTTTTTTTAACCTTATTTTGCCTCCTTTTCCCTCTTTTTCCAGTGTGATACCCCTTCCACCTCTAGATTCTTTTTGATATTATCAAAGTAAAATCATATTATACCCCCATTCTTTAAGTATACCCATAGTAGAAATATAGTTCTCAAGAGTTCTTTCCTTTTCAGCTTTTTATGTTTCTCTTTAATTCTGTGTTTGGAGGTCAAAGTATTTTGTTGAGATCGTTTAATTACAAAACAGGTAAAATTCACCTATATCATTAAATGTCCACTTCTTCCCTGGAAGATAATAAGATAATGCTCATTCTAGATGGATAGCTTGTGTTGTTGTTGTTGTTGTTGTTGTTGTTGTTGTTGTTGAGGCATTTGGGGTTAATGACTTGCCCAAGGTGACATAGCTAAGACTTGTTCATGGATAGCTTATTCTTGGCTGTAATGCAATTTCCTTTGCCTTTTAGGAATATCTGATTCCAGGCCCACCTTTAATGTGGGTGATTCTAATTACAGCTCCTCAGGATTTGAATTGTTTCTTTCTAGCTGCTTGCAGTATCTTTTCCTTGGTGCATTAGTCCTGAAATTTAGCCATAATATTCCTTAGGGATTTAATTTGGGGATCTCTTTCAGGAGGTGAACGGTGAATTCTTTCAATGGTGATCTCAACTTCTGATTCCAAAACATCAGGGAAGTTTTCTTTCATGATTTCCTGGGACGAAATGACTAGGTTCTTTTTTTCATCATAGCTTTCAGAAAGTCAAATAATCCTTAGATTGTCTCTCCTAGATCTATTTTCCAGATCAGTTGTTTTTCCTAGGAGATATTTCACATTTTCTTCTATTTTTTAATTTTTTTTTGTTTCTGTTTGACTGATTCTTGAAGTCTTATTGAGCCATTCACTGCCATTTGCTCATTTCTAATTTTTAGTGTATTATTTTCTTCACTTACCTTTTTTAGCTCCTTTTGTAACTCGCCAATTGAATTTTTTTTCATTGCAGCCTTTTTCCATTTCACCAAGTTTGTTTTTCAGTGAATTAGTGTCTTTTTCCATCTCACCAATTTTGCTTTTCAGTAAATTGTTGTCTTTTTCATATCTTTTTTTGTAGGGCATTATATGTTTTTTCCATTCCTTCTTGCAATTATCTCATTTCATTTCCCCATTTTTCTTTTAACTCTCTTTTGAGATTCTTTATGCAGTCTTCCAGGAAAGCCTTCTGAAATGGGGACCAGCTCATGCCTCCCTTTGTGGCTTCCTCTGGAGTTGCTTTGCTTTTATGAACCTCAGTAACTGAGGTCTACCTTTCTCTCTCTCCATAAAAGCTGTCTATGGTGAGAGTTCTTTTCTGTTTTTTAGTATTTTGTTTTTAAATTTGAGGTCTGTTTGAAGCAGAGGAATGACAGCTGCTTTAATTTGCCCTGGGGCAGTTCGGGTGATTGCCTTCTGGTGCTAGGCTCTCCAGGATAGGACTGGTGTTTGCAGTGGGTTACACTGCAATCCTTTTACAAAAGGCAGATCTGCCAAAGCACCTGTCCTCAATCACAACAAAGTGGGCCAAAAGTCACCCAGGGACTTCCCAGGTGCTTAGAATCTGTCATGTTCCGAGCCGCAGCCTGGCTTCCTGCCCTTTCTGCATGCTGCCGTTCGAGTTTGGCAAGCTGCCCTTCCCCCTGCCTGTCTGAAACAGACCTGCTCTGAAGCTCTTCCAAGGTAACTTCTGTTAGGAATGTGTTTTAGTCCAAATATTTGGGGGAGCTTTGAATCTAGAACCAGTTTAGATGCTTAAACTGCTGTTGGTCTGAGAGAAGGTTAGAGGAGGTCACAGAGAGTCGTGTCTTCATTCTACCATCTTGGCTCTGCCCTCTTCCAGGAGAACTGACTCTAAAGTCAAGTATTGTTGAAACTTTTTCTTTTCATTTCTAACAGCTTAGCTTATTCAGGCAATATTGTTGAAAATGATTGTATTCTGATTTCTTTGAGAATCTCCTAAAATAATGATGAATATACTCCACTATCTCTTACTCTCATTTGTTTTGCTGATTCAACAGTTATTACAGCTCATTACTAAAGGTTTCTTTATTTAAAAAAAAGTTTTGCTGACTGATTATTTATATTTGGTAAGGATGAGTTAGATAGCTATAGTAATTTCAAATTTATCCTAAGTTTGTGTTTTCTACAAAAGTGTGAGTGGTAAGGGGAATTTGTGAATAACTGCCCTAAATGCAATAGGTTGGGACAACATACTTCTCAAATTGGCAGTAAATGAATTGCCTAGGAATTCAGAGAATTTTATAAATCACATTTATTATATGTATTTTGAAGATTTTAAACTGCAGAGAAAAGGAGTCAAATAGCACTATGAGCTAGAATTGGATTTCTGTACTAGACCAAATTGTTCAACAGATGTTCTCTCAAATAGGTTGTTTTACACCTGAGGCAGTTGAGTTTCTCTCTATCCCATGTAGTTAGATGTTGTGGGAAATATGGACCTCAACAGAAATTCATACTCTGATACAGTCAAAATGGCCTGTGCTAGGCAAAATCAGATCTTAATTTTTTGATATATATCATCACTTTAGTTTTCTTATCTTGTATATTTTAAAAGACAATTAAAACTTCTAAAAATTATTGTATTAAGTTACAAAAATGAATGCTGAAAACTATCATTACATATATTTGCAAAATAAAATACTATTGAATTTTTTTTTTAAAAATTGTGCTGGTGATTAGGGCAAAGAAGAAAATAGAGATACAGTCAATTAAATATTTGAGAACATGACTACATTCCTGTTGTGAGTTCTGGCCAGAGTATTTCAGCTTTGATCTGACCTGCTTAAACCCTGATAATGACTCTTTATAACCCAGCTAGGTCATGTTGGCTGGATTATAAATAGGTCTGGCAAATTCAATTGGGGAAAAATAGATATTCTAAGCTTGAACCATGACTCATGTAATAAATTGCAAAATTAGTTTTAACTAATGTAGAATAAATAAGGATTTATCACCATGCCACTAATATCCAGTGTTACAATTATTTTTTCCCTAGAAAAACAAAGTTGTCTGTCAATCGCTCAAGGCAACTACCAATCACACATTTACCTCATGGGACTTTGCCAGCCTATACTGATACTCTATGAAGTTCTTTTCACAGCAGTCCACTTTCCCCCTAACATATATGTTAGGGGGAAAATAGAGTTTCTTTTGATCTACTACTTTCTCAACTTAATTGCATCTGTGATTGGATTGTCTGTCTGCTGTATCAGAAGTGTCAAATACATACAGGAGGCATGTGGCCCATAATACTTCCAAGTACCATTTAACCAGATTAAAATATATTAAAATAAAATAAAACATATATAATATATTAAAAATAAAATAATAGGTGGTCCACATAGATCATTACATAAGATTTAGTGGCCATCATTTCTATTTGATGCCAATGTTTTATATAATTCCCTTACTTGTCTTCCTATTTCTCCCTTCTCTTCCTTTCCTAAATAATATTTCAAACCCAGATAAAACAATACCCAATCAGGCTAAGCCCTCATTGATAATATGTAAATGAAGCATGTTAAATATTATTTGGACCTTAATTCAGCAGGCTCTGTTGTTATACAGCCATATCACAGAGCTTTATCTCTCTGTCACTACCCACTGCAATTTAATTGTCCACTTCCTCCACCACTTGAAAGTATCTTCATGTCTATTATGATAAGTAACAGATGTCTTAATTGCATTTGAATAAAATACACTCCATATTAGGACATTAATGAAATGCATATATGTAACATAAAATATAATATTACATATTTGTCTATGTGTCTGTGTGTCTGTGCATTTTATATATAAATGCATTAATATGAGATATGCAGACATTTATTTGTCTGGGTGTATACCCTTACCAATGTACTATTCTCTTGGAATATGACATTAACCTTGTCATTTGAAATTATGTTGTCATTAGAAATATAGAACATAAGCAGTATTCAATTTTCTCTGAATAGATTATTCACTAGGTACCTCATCAACAATCCAATTCATCTTTACACTGACATTAATACTTCTCCAGATATTTTTTTACTTCAACTAGCAGATCCTTTCTAAACTATCCGCATATCCTCTTCCTCTCCATTGCTGTGCTTAGAGGATGTAATCTCATTTTAAAATTAGCCCAAGAAAAACATAATTAGTAATGTAAATCTGATGAAAAACAAAACATAATGCATTATTTTGCCAAAAATAAATGATAGTTGGATTATCTGTGCTATTGCTCTCCTCTATTACCTAGAGAAGGTACTATGTTTTTTTAAAGCTTATGCATATAAATGCATGCTTAGGTGGATTTTCCCCTAATATCACATTAATAGGAAAAGGAGTGATAAATTGAGAGTAACTCAAAAGGAAATGTGGTTAAAATGTAGTAGATAAAATTGGATTGATATAAGGAAGAATTTCAATACTGTGTGTTTTTCTAAACTGAAATAAATTATAAAAGATTAGTAGAATCTATTCCCTGGGTGAGAGAGAGAGAGAGAGTATAGGGGACAGCTCAAGATCTGTTGTTCTTTCTCTCTCATTCAGGAATTTAAATGGTAAGCAAAGAAAAGACATCAATTATTTAAATCTGCAGAAAGACAAAAATATTCAAGAATCAAATCTGGTATAATAAATAGCAAACTATCATAGGAGGCAAAACACAGCTGTTCAAATTTCACTTTTTATATATAATAGCTGTGTGTAAGTCATTTAACCTCATTCTGCCCCCAGGAATTTTTCTAATACTAAGTTATAGCATATTTAGAGGTCTATGAGAATTGAATGAGTTTCTTTAAAGCAGTTTATGATTGAAGTTACAGCTTTGTAATAAACTTACCAATACAGTAAATGAATGTTTAATTATATAACATTTCTTCTTATAATGTTTATAATTTTTTTCCTTTATTAAAGCTTTTTATTTGCAAAACATATGTATGGGTAATTCTTCAACATTGACCCTTACAAAGCTTTCCATTACAAATTTTACCCTCCCAGTCCCCACCCCTCCCCTAGATGGCAGGAAATCCCCTACATGTTAATTATGTTAAAATACTTGAAAAATCAAATATATGTATACATATTTACACACTTATCTTGTTGTACAAGAAAAAATGTATCTACAAGAAAGAAAAATCTGAGAAAGGAAACACAATGTAAGCAAACATCAATACAGAGCATGAAAATGTTATATTGTGATCCACATTTCATATCCCTCTCTCTGGATGTATATGGCTTTCTTCACTGAACAATTGGAACTGGTTTGAAACATTTCATTGTTGAAGAGAGCCATGTCCATCAGAATAGATCATCATATAGTATTGTTGTTGCAGTGTATAATGATCTCATGGTTCTGATCATTTAGCTCAGCATCAGTTCATGCAAGTCTCTTCAGGCCTCTCAAATCATGCTGCTGCTCATTTCTTATAGAACAATAATATTCCATAACATTCATATACCATAATTTATTCAGCCACTCCCCAACTGATGGGCATCCATTTAGTTTCTAATTTCTGGCCACTACAAAAAGAGCTGCCACAAACATTCTTGCACATGTGAGGCCCTTTTCTTCCTTTAAGATTTCTTTGGTATATAAACCAAATAGAAACACTGCTGGGTCAAAGGGTATGCACAGTTTGATAACTTTTGGAGCATAGTTCCAAATTGCTCTCCAGAATGGTTGGATCCATTCACAGTTCCACCAACAATGTATTAGTGTCCCAGTTTTCCCACTTCCCCTCCAATACCCATCATTATCTTTTCCTGTCATTTCAAGCAATCTGACAGGTGTGTAGTGGTACCTCAGAGTTGTCTTAATTTGCATTTCTCTGATCAATAGTCATTTGGACTCTTTTTCCAATCCCAAAAGCTATCCTCCTTTAACATATACAAACACATACACAAACACATACACACACACACACACACACACACACAGATTTTTAAAGCTAAATTATTTGCTCGGTAACTGATTTTGATAATTTATACAATGTTTTTTGTTTGTTTGTTTGTTTTTTATAATCCATAGCATCTATTCAGTGTAGTCATAGTTTATTATTTGTTCTATAGAAAAATTATTATCTTTCCAATTTCTGAGACAATCTCTATTTTGATGATTTCTTCTTTTGTATTGCTACAGTAATTGGGTATATTATTGTTCTCTTTCAGATTTCACTTAGCTTTTGTTAATATAAATCCTTCAAATATAATTGTAAGGAAGAAATATTGTTCTGAGGCCTACTTACAAAATTATCTAAATACCACTAGGCAATAATTAAGATTGTTTTGAAGTTTTAGAAGTACAAAGTCATTGGTCCAAAATCATTTACTCATTTTATAATCAAATCTCAAAGAGATTCCGTATTTCTAGCAAAGTAGTAAATCTAGATGAAATACTTAGTATTGTTTTATATCCATAATAAATGATTAGTATTAATTTGAATTAACTCTTTGTAGGATTCTCTTTTTAAATTCACTTTGCTATTCACATTCATTTTAAAGGAAAGTTCACACCATTCACGTTCATAGTTATGATTGCCAGCTCTCTATTTGCTTCCATCCTATTTTCTCTGTTGTATATACTTTTGTTCTTTCTTTCCATCCTGTCCTTTGCAGTATTGAGTTTTTTTAATGCCAAACACTACCTTATATTCTGTAACCCCTCCTACCTTCTCTTACCTTTTTCCCTTAGTGTTTCTGTCTTCCTTTATATTATAGCCCTTTCTTTTCTTTCCTCTTTCTCCTCCAATTTCTTTATAAGGTTAGATAAAATTAATATACCCAACTGTGATTAGGTTATTCCTTCTTAGAGCCAAAACTGATAAGATCAAGTTTCAGACAATGGCCATTCCCCTCCCTTCTCTCCCTGGATTATAATAGTTCTTTTGTACCTCATCATGTGATCTAATTTGTCCAGTTACATCTCCCTTTTCCTCTTTTCCCAGTACAAACCTTTCTCTTCACCTTAATATGTTTTCTTTCATGTCATCATATCAGATTTCATTCACAATCACACCCTTGGTTCATGTGATACCCCCCACTGTATGCCCTACTAATGATTACAGTTCTCAAAAGTTACAGATATCATTTTCCTATCTAGGGATACATATGGTTTAACCTTTAAATAATATATAATTTTCTGCTGTTTACCTTTCTTGAATCCTCTATTTATAGATTAAATTTTCTGTTTAATTCTGTTTTTTTTTCAATAGAAATGATTGGAAAATATTTTACCTCATTAAAGATCCATTGCTTCTCTTGAAAGATAATGCTGTCTGCTAGATAGCTAATTTTCTGGTTGTAACCCTAGGTCCTTTGCTTTCTAGAATACGGTATTTCAGCCTCTCTGATTTTTTATTATAGAAGCTGCCAGATCATTGGTAATTTTGACTGTTGCTCTTTGATATTTGGATTGAATTGTCTGGCAGCTTGCAGCATGTTTTCCTTGAAATTATAGTTTTGGGGGATGTGGAGCCAAGATGGCAGAGTGAAAAGGTGACTCTCTGCGACCTCCTCCGAACTTCTCTCAAATCAACAATACAATAAGCCTCTGAACTGAACTTCAAGTAAACGAATCAGGAAATATTTGGATACTGCTTGCAGATATCTCTGAAAAACTTCACGTCAGGTTTGTTTAGCTCGGACAGAGGGATAAACAGAGGGCTCCAGTGTCAGAGAACTCTGGTGGAGGCCAGAAGTGAGGGTGGGACTCAGATCAACTCAGCTCAGACTGGCAAAAAACTCCAAACTCCAAACTCCAAATTCCAAACACCTAGAATTTATCTGAGGCACTCCGGACACTCTGCCCTGATTGGGGGCAGGTGTTCTGGCAAACTTGCCTTGTTTAAAAAGTAATTTGGACTTAGTCCTAGCCCCCACGGGCCCAGCACCTTAACTTAATTTGCTGAAGCACCTCAGGGCAAAATCTTCAGCAGGCCGTTTCAGCCGCTGGTTTTTTTCCCCCTACCTTAAAGAGATATTGTCTAAAAAAAAAAAAAAAAAGAAGAGGCAAAAGAGAGCTCTCACCATAGACAGCTTTTATAAAGAGAAAGAGGAGAAGACCCCAGATCCAGAGGTTCTTTTAGACATAACTCCAGAGGAAATCAGCAAGGACCATCACTGGTCCCCGTTTCAAAAGGCCTTTCTGGAAGATTGCTTAAAGAACCTAATAAAAGAGCTGGAGGATGAATGGGAAAATAAATTGAAATTAGTGCAAGAAGGACACAATATCTTGCAAGAAGGATATGATGCCCTGCAAAAGAGATATGAAAAAGACACCAATCTATTGAAAAATAAAATTAGTGAAATGAAAAAAGAGTGCAATGAACAAAAAATTCAATTGGCCAGTTACAAATGGAGCTTAAAAAGGTAACTGAAGAAAACAACACTTTAAAAATAAGAATTGAACAAATGCAAGTGAATGACTCAATAAGACTTCAAGAATCAGTCAAACAAAAACAAAAAAA